>BOPN01002979.1:17500-20000 GCA_017312705.2 Penaeus japonicus | reverse complement strand
CTCAAGCCTACATTTTCGGTGCTTCAGACATATGAAGCCATGTTGATGCATACAGAGACTCAAAGCCACGCATGCGCACACACCATGAAAGACAAAACCTCGATCGACATTCCGTGTTTATAAATTAATTGAAAATAAATGACCTACTATTACCGACACGTTATGGGTAACAAAGTAGTGTGGTTACATTATGTGGAAAACGTCCCCGCCGTGGTACCTACGGGGATGGAACTCCAGGACCTCTGTGGAAGGCTGAACAGGGTGCACCCCGGCATACAGTCCACCAAAGAAGAAGAACGAGACGACCAAATACCGTTCCTCGACACAAGCATAACAGGAGACCAGACGGACCGGTATTTTCTGTGTATAGGAATTCTAAGAATGAAGACGACATTATCCATTTCTTTTCTGCCCACAGCAAAAGAACTAAAGAAGGAGTAACTATTGGTTTCTTCCTCCGAGCACTTAGAATTTGCAGCTCAGAATTTCTATAGGAGGAAATCCAACGTATACAGAACACCTTCCTACGCCTCCGTCACCCCGAGGTATGATGCCACACAAGACGCTACCACATAGTGGCGGATGTGACAAGGTATACATAGGTGAGACAGGACGTGGACTCCATGAACAACGAATCGGGGAACACCGCCACGCCCTCCGGCGACATGACACCAGGAGCGCCTTCGTTGTACACGTCGATAACGATGGTCATCTCCCTAAGTGGTGCCAAGCCTCCCTCATCAAGCAAGGTCTGGCCCCACGACAAAGGAAGATGATAGAAGCGGCATTGATACACTCAACTATCAACATGAACACCGCACCGGGAGCCACGAACTATCCAAGGTCGTCGCGCGCCGTATCATTGATGTGACCTGATATCTGTAGCATATATAGCCCACTCTATGGCGCTTGTGTACTATGCCCTGGTGAAGCAATAAAGTGAAAAGGCCTCCGGCATATTCGTGTGTTTCTGTGATTCCCTTCGTTGATTTCACACACATGGCCTCTAGGCCAGACAACATTTCTCCTCTCAGGTGTACTTCACGCTCTCTGTCTTCCTTGCAATGGTCTTCGCGTGTATGTCTCAACCTATTTCTCCGAAGCGAGTATGTAAGGTGTTTGTGATATGGGAGTAATATCTTAGTTGCAAGTCACACACCAAGATAAAACAATGTCACGTTTCTTTGGGTTACGAAACATCAACAAAACTATTTCGACGAAGGAATAATATCAAAGTGATGATGTATCGTTCAATAGAACAGCAGCGAATATGGGCCAAATCAGACCAACGACAGTAATCTATTTGAATAACGGAGCAGGCTCATTTACGGGTCCTAAGAACATGCAAATTATCCTAGACTGGTGATAAAACGAAAATGTGTCTAGAAGGAAAATACTATATGATTTGCTAACAGAGAGGAAGCGAACAAAAGCTACACGATTGATAATTACGCTGGAAGAAGAAGAAGAAAAAAAAAGCAAAGCCCAGATTTTTCGTTTCTATGTACTTGCGTATATAGCCACGGCGTTTCTGTATGTTGCAACCATTGAAGATATTTGAAAACATGGAATCTATGGAATTTATCGCCTACTTCCAAAAACTGGAAGTACAAGAGTAATATACCCTGAATGATCATTTACAGTCACTATTTGAACCTCACTTGCTTCAAAGGGAGTCTCGGAACTTAATTAGTCAGTATCCATGATGTTTTCTGTAGAATGTTTGGAGCGGATTTTTATTTCCTCTTAAGCGTGATTCAACTTTGATCAATTTCTGGATCGCAAAAAGTATTCACTTTACTCGCGTTTCGAAATTAAGCATATATATGTGTATATCTATCTATCTATCTATATATATATATATATATATATATATATATATATATATATATATATACATATATATATATATATATATATATATTTATATATTTATATATATATATATATATTTGTATATATATATATATATATATATATATATATATATATATATATATATATATATATATACATATATATATATATATATATATATATTTATATATATATATATATATATATACATATATATATATATATATATATATATATATATATATATATGTATATATATGTATATATATATATATATATATATATATATATATATATATATACACTGTATATATATATATATATATATATATATATATATATATATATATATATATATATATATATATATACACTGTATATATATATATATATATATATATATATATATATATATATATATATACATATATATATATATATATAGATATATATATGTATATACATATATATATATATATATATATATATATATATATATATATATACATATATATATATGTGTATATATATATATATATATATATATATATATATATATATATATATATATGCAACACAAGAACTAGAAAACAGTACATAGTTTCCTATTGAATTATAAATAGCTGGACACTCACACAAACAT
>BOPN01002978.1:162477-164977 GCA_017312705.2 Penaeus japonicus | reverse complement strand
GGAAGGATAATGTTTGGTGGCAACATGGATATTTTCATTGCGAATTTATTTGATCAAATCATCCATTTACGCCTATGGCAACTACGGCATATAAGGAACTGTGCAAAGTACAGACTTTAACTCGCAATTATGCGCATGAAAATCTTAAAGCAAAAAAAATGTGGTTATGCGCATGAAAATCCTAAAGCAAAAAAATGTGGTTATGCGCATGAAAATCCTAAAGCAAAAAAATGTGGTTATGCGCATGAAAATCCTAAAGCAAAAAAAAGTGGTTATGCGCATGAAAATCCTAAAGCAAAAAAATGTGGTTATGCGCATGAAAATCCTAAAGCAAAAAAATGTGGTTATGCGCATGAAAATCCTAAAGCAAAAAAATGTGGTTATGCGCATGAAAATATCGCAGTATCTTTTGTGAGTGAGTGAGCGCTCCAGTGAGAGTGAATGAGTAAGCTTAATATATATGTAAATATCAGAAACACGATAGATGAACATTCATAATGATAACAATAGGCAAATGGCCAAAATGACAGCAACACAAAATTGATTCAACTCATAAAACCACACATAAAAATATTTGATTAACAGAGGTCTCATGGACAGCAGACTTCCCGGCTCAGATAAATCCCCTTAATCACATGATTCTCTTTTTCTTAACTTGAATCTGCTACAAAATATTTGATTCACCGAGCCTTTAAGATATCCGGTCTATCTAATGCATATTAGACTACATACTAACATATTAATGAAATTCCATGATATCACCCAGAATTACCCGGAACATGCACGCGACCCTCATGGGGAAAATGCGATGAATGTGGTTAATTGGCGAATATTCCTTCAAGCCAAAACCCATTACGATAACGGACGTAAAGAAAAGGGCCCAGTCAAAAAAAAAAAAAAAAATCGGTTTGAACGAATTATTTTGGTTTTACATACTGACCTACTGTCGTTTCCGTCAAACAATGCTACCCGGTACCCGTTAATTTAAATCATGCACATCTGTTCAATGAGGGAATTATTTACGTAATGCTGCGTAGATTCAAGCGTTAAAAATCTAATATAAAAAAAAACATTTCACAACACGTATATAAGTTTCTTTCCTAGATCCAGTGGCAATGGAACATGTCACCATAGAGCAATGTTGCATATAGTGTATCTCTCTTGCAAAATATTCTTTGATTAATGGGCATAAAGAAGCTACCAAATACAGACGCTTTAGGTCGAGAACCAAGAAGAGAATATTATAATAACGAGAGAAATTCGCGGTAGGATGATTCAGCTAACCGGACCGAAGGGAGAATTGACGATTTAAGAAATAGAATGAATGAAATGAACAAGAATGAGAAACAAATCACGAACGCCTTGAATTCACTGTAATTGAAATATGTCACCAACTACGATGAAAGATCGATACTAAGATAATAAAACGTCAGTCCTGCTCGCCTATTAAAAAAAAAAAAAAAAAAAAAAAAAAAAAATCTATCCATCCATCTATCTATCTATCTATCTATCTATCTATCTATCTATCTATCTATCTATATATTGAGAGAAAATAGTAGGTGTTAGATCAGGATAGATAGAGAAGACATGTCCTCACATCCTTTGCTTATTTGATCGTTTCCCACTTTTATCCATTATTTGTTTCACACTTACGTTTGTCAATCTAGCCGACGCAGAATACGCAAAGTACACAAAGGAGAAAGATATACGTCTATATAATAGTATTAACGAGGAGTGAAATAGATATAGAAAATATAGCCAATACGGGCATCAAACACACTGTCTTCTCCCATATCGTAAAGCATTATCTATTACTCTCGTTGACCAGAAATACTAAACTTTACATACACAAGGGAGAGAGCGCGACCTCCGCTAGGCCAACTAGTTACATCGTTGCAGAGAGAATTTGCAGAGAGAAGTTGCAGAGAGAATTTGCAGAGAGAAGTTGCAGAGAGAATTTGCAGAGAGAAGTTGCAGAGAGAATTTGCAGAGAGAAGTTGCAGAGCCCCGCGTGAGTTGCGGTGGCAGAATTTGAATTGACCCGCCATTTTTAAACAGACATACGCAAGTGGAAATTCAGTACTTTGCTGTTCTTGCACTCACACACATATGTACACATATAAATATACATTTATGTGTGTACATATATGTGTGTGTGTGTGTTCTGAAATGTGTGCATAATCGTATATAGATGTCTATGTGTTATAAACTCACGCACAGCATATGTATGTGTATTTAAACGAATGAATTTTCGGTCAAATGCAATGCCTCTCAATGAAGCTCCCACCTCCGGCCCTGCAATCATCACATAATGAAATTCAATGGAGGTATTACGTGTTCGGGACTTTGCAATGTTTCACCCATCGATTCTGCTTTGTTTTTGCAAGAGTTTTCTACTAAGCTTTCGGGTTCCGAGGTAATGAGGAGGAATACTTACGCTCATTTAATTCAACTCGAAGATTGATAGGTGGGAAGGAGAGGAAAGATGTATATATATATA
>BOPN01002978.1:130000-135000 GCA_017312705.2 Penaeus japonicus | reverse complement strand
GTTTTCATTTTATTTCATCTTATTTTACCATGCACAAAAATATGAAAGGTTAAGGAATTTTTAAAGCTAAATTTTGCAGCTTGAAGGATAATGTTTTCATCCAAGTCCTCGTTAATGTCATTTGAAGGGATTCATTAGGCTTCCAGTACTTTCATCTCACAATCCAATTGGAAAGGGAAGGCAGCCAGAGGGTTAGAGATAGAATGGCTGTAGTATTTCAATAGTATTTCATTAAGGTTCATTAAGGTTCACCGTTAGAAGAAGATATTGCAATGAAGATTCAGAGGCGTGAACGATATTTTATTTCCTTTAGATTATATAATGTATATTTGAGAGATTTTTGGTGCAATTTCGACTATATCATCCCCCGCCCCTTTACCTACATGTTCTTTAGAACTAGATCTGAAAGTATCTTACCAAACGGAGCTGAGAGTTGGACATTGAATAACAGTTTTGAAAGGTCCCTGGATGGATGCTTCACCCGTATGTTAAGATATGCAATAATGATAAACCAGAGACAACACATAACCAATGAAAAACTTAATGGAAAACAGTCATATATACCTAGTACATGTGAAACTTATCTAGAGGAGCAAACAACAAATTGTCTCTCAGGTCATCATCTCCTGGCAGACAACACATAGCCGGAAAAACAAGCCTCACACATCAACAGAGCCAAGAAAGCGACACTGGTCTGCCTCCAAAGGAACTGAAGGCTGCAACGAAGAACAGGAATGCGTGGAAGCAGGACCGTCCTGAAGCCATTTGGACCCCGTGCTTAAGGGACCCCACGCTAGAGTGATTTCTTAACTCGCATGGATTTTTAAGCCTACATTTTGATTGCTTTCCTTTCTACAATAGATAGATAAAGTCTACAATATATATATATATATATATATATATATATATATATATATATATATATATATATATATATATATATATATATATATGTGTGTGTGTATATATATATATTTTTTCTCTCTCTCTTTTTTCTTACATTTTTATGACTCCACAGACCACGGTGCAGGTTAGCTGGGAGCTTGGGCCCAAAATTGTTCCCAATCTGGGCCCCGTGCCTAAGAGGGCCCGCGCTAGAGTGTAATCTGTTAGCTCCCATGCATTATTAAGCGCGCGTTTTGACTACTTTCCTCTTTACCATAGAGATATAAAGTCTATAATATACTTATTTCCATTTCTATGATTCTACAGAAATTGGTGCAAATTGGGTGGGAAACTAGGCCTATTAAAATTGTTCCCAATTTGCCCCCCCGCCCCCCCTCCAAAGGACAGCCCTGTGTGGAAGCTGCTCGGGTGAAGAGGCATCTATGATGTCCTTAATAAGCTATCCATCATGCATATCATATGTAATTATTGTCGCTCTTTATAGTCTCGGTATAACCTGGTTTATCATCACAATTACATGATAGAAATAAACTTGCAAACCTTTTTAAAGATACGACCGGATAGTATAGATGATAGTATGATAATAATATTAATAATGATAATGATATTAGTAATAATGACAATATTAATGATAATGATGATAATGATAATGATGATAATATTAGTAATAATAATGATATTAATGATAATAATAATAATAATAATAATAATAATAATAGTCACTGTTATCGTGATAATAATGATAATAAGAACAAAAGGTACGATAATAAAAATGATAATGACATTGATAATGATAATAATAATGATGATAAAGAGAATGATATTGTTAATTACTGTTGGTATGATAATGATAATTATAATAATGATAATGATAATAATGATAATAATAATAATAATAATAATAGTAATAATAATAATAATAATAATAATAATAATAATAATAATAATAATAATAAAAGTAATAATGATAATAACAACAATGATAATTTTGATAATAACAATAAAAATAACAACAGTAATAATGATAATAATAATAATGATAATAATAAGAATAATAACAATAGTAAGAATAATAATGATAATAGTAATAATAATAATGACAATAAAAATAATAATGATAATAATAATAATGATAATAATAATGATGACGATAATAATAATACTGATGATAATGACCACATAATGACATTGATAATGATGATAATGAGAATGATATTGTTAATCACTATTGCTATGATAATGATAATAAGGATAAGAATAATAATCATAATAACAATAGTAATAATAATATTAAGGATAATAACAATAATAATGATAATGATAATGATAAAATAACAATAATAATGATAATAAAAAAATAATAGTGATAATAATAATTATGAGAATAATACTGATGACGATAATAATAATACTGATGATAATAACCACATCATAATATACTATACATCATCCCAGACCGTAATTTTGATAAATCTTTTATGTAAATGCCTTCTCGTTTCATATGTATGTAATATTCAGGTCACAATATAATTTCCTATGTAGCCAACAAACCTAAACATAAGCTTAAATTAATCTATGTATTTATCATGTTACATGTGTTTTAGGATTACAATATTCTATGATCTAGTTTTTGAACCAATAAGGCATAGTCTCTGTACCTAATCATGCATATTTATGAATAGCTTTCTATAATTCAATACATTTTTCAGATTCATCAAAAATGATCTTGATGCGTCGAAAAATCTATGTAGATAACCCATATCTTTAGATAAACTTAAGATAAACTTTAGATATAATTTTTTTTTGTCTTTTTTTCTAGACGTTGAAGTCCGAATTCTTCAAGAGAAAAGCGGATATTGGTTTCTCTTTATCATTATTGGACAGTGTTTTCTCCTTTTTAAGAAACGGAGAAGCAATAACAGTCAAAGGATTGCAGTGTGTCATCTGCAGTAACAGGCAGTGTGATTCTTGGATGGGTTTTGTGACTTTCAGTGTTGGCAATATGATGCCATATTTGACGGCCATCTTGTCAGAAATGCATTGTCCTTCACAGCTGGAGAGGAAATATTCACGATTTTTGATAAAATGTTTGTCTATGTGTATATACATATGGATATATCTATATCTGTATCTATCTGTCTGTCTGTCTGTCTGTCTGTCTGTCTGTCTGTCTGTCTGTCTGTCTGTCTGTCTGTCTGTCTGTCTGTCTGTCTGTCTGTCTGTCTGTCTGTCTGTCTGTCTGTCTGTCTGTCTGTCTGTCTGTCTGTCTGTCTGTCTGTCTGTCTGTCTGTCTGTCTGTCTGTCTGTCTGTCTGTCTGTCTGTCTGTCTGTCTGTCTGTCTGTCTGTCTGTCTGTCTGTCTGTCTGTCTGTCTGTCTGTCTGTCTGTCTGTCTGTCTGTCTGTCTGTCTGTCTGTCTGTCTGTCTGTCTGTCTGTCTGTCTGTCTGTCTGTCTGTCTGTCTGTCTGTCTGTCTGTCTGTCTGTCTGTCTGTCTGTCTGTCTGTCTGTCTGTCTGTCTGTCTGTCTGTCTGTCTGTCTGTCTGTCTGTCTGTCTGTCTGTCTGTCTGTCTGTCTGTCTGTCTGTCTGTCTGTCTGTCTGTCTGTCTGTCTGTCTGTCTGTCTGTCTGTCTGTCTGTCTGTCTGTCTGTCTGTCTGTCTGTCTGTCTGTCTGTCTGTCTGTCTGTCTGTCTGTCTGTCTGTCTGTCTGTCTGTCTGTCTGTCTGTCTGTCTGTCTGTCTGTCTGTCTGTCTGTCTGTCTGTCTGTCTGTCTGTCTGTCTGTCTGTCTGTCTGTCTGTCTGTCTGTCTGTCTGTCTGTCTGTCTGTCTGTCTGTCTGTCTGTCTGTCTGTCTGTCTGTCTGTCTGTCTGTCTGTCTGTCTGTCTGTCTGTCTGTCTGTCTGTCTGTCTGTCTGTCTGTCTGTCTGTCTGTCTGTCTGTCTGTCTGTCTGTCTGTCTGTCTGTCTGTCTGTCTGTCTGTCTGTCTGTCTGTCTGTCTGTCTGTCTGTCTGTCTGTCTGTCTGTCTGTCTGTCTGTCTGTCTGTCTGTCTGTCTGTCTGTCTGTCTGTCTGTCTGTCTGTCTGTCTGTCTGTCTGTCTGTCTGTCTGTCTGTCTGTCTGTCTGTCTGTCTGTCTGTCTGTCTGTCTGTCTGTCTGTCTGTCTGTCTGTCTGTCTGTCTGTCTGTCTGTCTGTCTGTCTGTCTGTCTGTCTGTCTGTCTGTCTGTCTGTCTGTCTGTCTGTCTGTCTGTCTGTCTGTCTGTCTGTCTGTCTGTCTGTCTGTCTGTCTGTCTGTCTGTCTGTCTGTCTGTCTGTCTGTCTGTCTGTCTGTCTGTCTGTCTGTCTGTCTGTCTGTCTGTCTGTCTGTCTGTCTGTCTGTCTGTCTGTCTGTCTGTCTGTCTGTCTGTCTGTCTGTCTGTCTGTCTGTCTGTCTGTCTGTCTGTCTGTCTGTCTGTCTGTCTGTCTGTCTGTCTGTCTGTCTGTCTGTCTGTCTGTCTGTCTGTCTGTCTGTCTGTCTGTCTGTCTGTCTGTCTGTCTGTCTGTCTGTCTGTCTGTCTGTCTGTCTGTCTGTCTGTCTGTCTGTCTGTCTGTCTGTCTGTCTGTCTGTCTGTCTGTCTGTCTGTCTGTCTGTCTGTCTGTCTGTCTGTCTGTCTGTCTGTCTGTCTGTCTGTCTGTCTGTCTGTCTGTCTGTCTGTCTGTCTGTCTGTCTGTCTGTCTGTCTGTCTGTCTGTCTGTCTGTCTGTCTGTCTGTCTGTCTGTCTGTCTGTCTGTCTGTCTGTCTGTCTGTCTGTCTGTCTGTCTGTCTGTCTGTCTGTCTGTCTGTCTGTCTGTCTGTCTGTCTGTCTGTCTGTCTGTCTGTCTGTCTGTCTGTCTGTCTGTCTGTCTGTCTGTCTGTCTGTCTGTCTGTCTGTCTGTCTGTCTGTCTGTCTGTCTGTCTGTCTGTCTGTCTGTCTGTCTGTCTGTCTGTCTGTCTGTCTGTCTGTCTGTCTGTCTGTCTGTCTGTCTGTCTGTCTGTCTGTCTGTCTGTCTGTCTGTCTGTCTGTCTGTCTGTCTGTCTGTCTGTCTGTCTGTCTGTATATATATATATATGTGTATATATATA
>BOPN01002978.1:117500-120000 GCA_017312705.2 Penaeus japonicus | reverse complement strand
TCTGTTAATGATGATAAAGATATTTATCATTTTCATTTGCAATACTGTTTCTCTTCGCGTTTTTGTTGTTGTTGTTGTTGTTGTTTTTGTTTTTATGTTCATAATCAACATAACCTGAATTTCAGGTCATCTAATTCCGTACATATATTTTGATAAATCTTAACGATATTAAAATGAATAAGAGGGTTGTACTGTTTATAAACTTCAGGCCAAGCATTTTTTTTTTAATTCTTTTTTGACGTTAGAAATAGTGAAATCATTGCGATCATATAACCACCATCGGTAGAGGTAATGACAGAAAAACAAGTTCTACAGCATCATATCTAGGCTTATACACCCGATCAACTGTTATCTTTATTATTGCATTCCTGATCTGAGATGAATCAAAGTTCCGCATGTCAGAGATTTCCATCAGATGCTGTCACCAGGGATAAAGCATACCCCGAGCAGTATTGCAGAATCTGTAATACACTACAAGGGATTGTATTTTACTGATTTACACTACAAGGGATTGTATTTTACTGATATACACTACAAGGGATTGTATTTTACTGATATACACTACAAGGGATTGTATTTTATTGATATAAACGACAAGGGATTGTATTCTACTGATGTTCTATTATTGTTGTTGTTGGTAATGTCATTACTGTTATTGATGTTATTACTTGTAGTAATAGTAGTAAAAGTATCTGTTGCTAATGAAACTAGCAATATTACTTTGGGTGACAACTGTTATCCTTATTGCCATGATCAGCATTTTAGTATATGAATATTTATTTTCTAGGATGATACTGATATTAATATTATTGGCTTATCAGAACATAAATTCCCTGTTTTATTATCTTAAACATTATTATCACTATTCATCCTCTTTGTTATCTTCCACAATAACGTCTTTTGCCATTATTGACAAGTCGTACAATTAATTTCACATCATTCCAGTGTACACCACTTACGCTAATGTTATCATGTGCACATAAACATTTGGCAGAATAGGGAACCACTAACTTTGGGAATTTCGGGTTAATTGGCATTCTTCTGGAAGAATCTCACCAAAGAGTAATTGCAGACGAAGATTCACACACACTTCTACAGATGCACACTCGAATGCAAGGATACATAAATGCATGAAGTATGTATGTGTTTGTGTGTGTGTGTGTGTGTGTCTGTGTGTGTGTGTGTGTGTGCGTTTGTGTGTGTGTTTGTGTGTGTGTTAGTGTGTGTTTGTGTGTGTGTTTGCGTATCAATCTGGATTCGCGTATGATTATGTATATGAAAGACAGAAACACTGGTATTCGTAATGAAAAGTAATTCTCATCCCAATACCGAGTGTCCTCTGCGCATACACTCACAAAAACTTATCAACGAACTCCAAGACAAATAAAAATAGATTCAACATTCCTTCTTTTCTCCGACCTCCTTTTCTTCCTTGGTATCTACGCATCATCTTCCTCATTTCTTTCCTGCCTCTTCCTTTAATGTGTTTAAGCTAAATATATACATTTTCAATTATACATAACTTAAAAATACGTTACCTACCCATGCAAGCGAGCAATCTGCAATAGTTGATTATCAGTCTCCTAGCGCCTATAATAGGGCGTGCGTTCTCGATACTATAATCCAGGACCAAATGAGGTCAGCGCTAAATTTAGCGTGAAATCTTTTTGGTTTTTGCCTCTCAGAAAGAGACGTGTAGCTCATTTTTATTGATAGTATTACTATTATTTGTTTTGTTGTTGTTTTTGTTATGATTTTAGGGATTAGTGATTGTAAGAGGAGTTGTGGAAGTTGTATTGAAATATTCGATTTTTGTAGTTGTTGTTGTTGTTACAATCTTAAGAACTGATGATAGTAGTAGTAGTTGTTTAAGTAGTATTGTAATATCAGATTTGTTCTTTTCAATACACGTTTATCATTTATCTAGATTCTTATTTCCATTTGTTCCTATTGTACAAAACGTTATCTTTATTCTAAAATGTTTCTTCTTTAAATGTACATCCTTATCAATATCATTCTAAAACTGGGTAATATGCTACATATTAAAAAAAAAAGTTTCTACAATAAACCTTTTTATTCAATACTTCATCAGAACGACACCTTTGAAAGAAAATATTTTCTCATTTTCCGCCCCACTTAGGCCTATAAGCTCCATATTTTAGTTTCAGAATCCGCTTTCTATAATGGAAACAAGAAAATGCAGCCGACCAATAAAGTTCTTTATTACTACAATAACAGGCTATCTCATGTGTATTTTTATACGTCCATAAACTAAAGGATTATATTTCACAATATGAGGGAACAAAACCTGGATTAAACTGAACCCTCTGGCCTTTCAGTTTTTCCTAACAGGCTCCCTCCCTAGATGTATATATATAGATATTATATATATATATATATATATATATATATATATATATATATGTATATATATATATATATATATATATGTATATATATATATATATATGTATACACACACACACACACACACACACAC
>BOPN01002978.1:57500-65000 GCA_017312705.2 Penaeus japonicus | reverse complement strand
TTTGTCAGGAGACAAAATTTCTTTCCAGATATCACGAGTGTTGACTCTTAGCAACAATGAGTTTTGTTGACTCAGCTATAGGTAAAAAAAAAAAAAAAAAAAAAAGAAAGTAGAAAAGATAAGAAAAAAAATCCTGGAATGTATGTTTTACAGCAGGTGAATTGATTAACAGATTCCATTATACCGATGGTGATCCAATTCTCCATCACGATCTCCTGCCTAAGGGCTAAGACACTACCTTATGGAAGATTTTTTCCCGGGTGCACGAGGTGATCACGTGATTCATACCCTTGGCAATGCTACCCAGGTCTCTTGTTCCCTGCTTCACAGTGCATCGTGAGGGTTTGGTAGAGGGTTGGGTGCTTGCACAGGATCTCTTGTCTTAGAATTTTTCTTACCGCTAAATACCTTTATTTTTTTGACCCAACGAAATAACCGTTTTTGAGTGTGTCCCATACGGCTTGGACGACCTCCACGCCTGCTTTATGTTTTTGAATATTTATGTCAGGACATGAAGCAAAATCTCCTTTTTAGTCACTTTTTTCAAAGTACAAGAACAGTATGAATTTGAATTAGAGATTAGGTTTGTTGTAGGTGAAATCGAAGAGAGAGATTTATATTTTCACTATATGTTTCAAAAAAAAAAGAAAAAAAAAAAAAAAAAAAGAAAAAAAGAAAAAGAAAAATGAAAGAAATTTTGCTCATTTATTATTAATATCATTCTTTTTTTTTTTCAAAAGCTTGGGAGAAATCGCCTCGTAGGGTCTGTGTTCAGTGTTGAGGTGTTTTATAATTTGTGCCAACATTGCCTTGTTGGCATTCTGTTGTTTTTTTATCATTTTTTTTTTTTATCTGGCTGATCCTTTGGATACGACATCCTTTTCTCTAGCAACTAAATCCATTCCAAACTTTGGCGATCGTGGGTCTTCAGTTATCTCTCAGTTGTGAATATATATATATATATATATATATATATATATATATAATATATAATATATAATATATATATAAATATATATATATATAAACATAATATTTTTTTTTTTTTTACTCTTGCCATTTCCTTCTCCCTTGCTCCTCGTGGCACCTCAGACTCTCATGATATATATCAACCTCTACCATCCCCTGCTTCTTGTGTCCTTCATACGTCCTGTAAGAGTTAGATTTTATAGTCCGTCATTGCTCATGATGTGTCCAACAACCTTTAACGAATTGTTTTCACCAGACTCCTTCTGCGCCCACTTTCCTTAAAGTCCCTTGTTTAATATATAGTCTTTCCATGGTTTTGTCCTCCTCCTCCTCCTGCAAAAGCACATTTCCAAAGCCTCCTGCTTCTTTTTCATTGATGGTGATACTCGCAGCCAAATAGCAGAACAGATTTTATATATAATTCCAAAACACATTTCTATATTCCCGAAGATTTTTGTTTGCAAATCTGATGCTCCCGATTTCCACGTCACATTTTCCATTTTCTGTTACATAGTTTGATAAGTAATTGACTTGAATTATTGAGTAATTGTCAACTTAGTGCATGAGATCATTTCCCTGTATAACTTGCCTCTAGGACTTTCATACGATTTTTTTTTCTCCAACATTTGCCTTCTACTTTTGCTCTATTACCCCATCCACCACTTTGCACATCTTGCCCTGTACCTTCGACAATCCTCTGCATTCGTATATTGATAAAATGATAATCACTGGAAAGATCTTTCTACCATAAAGTCAGGCGAAAACACATATTCTTGTCTTACTCCTCTGTTATTCTTAAGTAGTCTTGATGTTTTATTTTGTCAAATGCCTTGGTTTAGTCTTTAAAACAAATAAACAATTTTTTCTGCATTTCTGTTGCTCTTTCAGACAGCATCTACACCATGCTTGCATTTCCGGCTACGTTCCCTCCCCTAAATCCGCTCTATTATTTGCCAATATCTGGTCTTATCCCCCCCCCCCAGATATTATATAACATATGTATGATGATCTTCAGTATCAGATCAACTTCATTGCATTACACTTTTTCTTCTTCCTTTTTTGGGGGTCAAGGCAATAGATATTGACCTGCTAAGTCTCATGGGTTGAAATGTATGAATAATCAAATTGATATTAATACATACATACATGCATACATTCATTCATGTATAAATATATATATATATATATATATATATATATATATATATATGTATATATATGTATATATTTATATATATATATATATATATATATATATATATATATATATATATATATGTATATACATATATATATGTATATATATATATATATATATATATATATATATATATATATATATATATATATATATATATATATGTATATATATATATATATATATATATATATGTATATATATATATATATATATATATATGTATATGTATATGTATATATATATATATATATATATGCACACACACACAATCAGACATAACTACATATATACGTAGGGAAATATGTATGTACGCATATACACACACATCAAACACACACACACACACATACACACACGCACACACACATATATATGTGTGCGTGTGTAGAATAAACAGTAACTAAATAAAAAGCAGATTAAAAGTCCACTGATAAGGAGAAAATCAATACCTTAATAAACAGGAGAACAGATAGAGATAGATACACGAATAATACAAATAATAATATAATACAAAACAGAGAGACAAAAAATAAAAAAAAAATAAAAAAATAGACCGATGAACAGAGAATGAAATTAAAATCTATATATAAGGAAATAGATTAACACATCTTAATTTGCAAAACAATGCCACTCTTCATCCTCCCGAAATAAACCTTTGGGCGCAAGCAAGCAAATAGACAAGGAAAAAGGCATCCCCTTGTGTTCATGGGACACCTTGGTATTTGGGGACTGTGAAATAAAGCATCACTTGTTGCACTCAAAGACCAAACAAGGTCTTGGTATGTTGAAGGAAATTGTGGAGGCAAAGCTGACTCTTGTTTTGGCTTTATTGGAATGTAGTCCTTTGAGCGATGGGTGTTTGCGTGTGCGTGTGTGTGTGTGTGTGTGTGTGTGTGTGTGTGTGTGTGTGAGGGTGTGTGTGTGTGTGTGCGTGTGTGTGCACGCACTAATACACTAATAATAGAAGACAAAAGACAAAAACATCAGACCAATGATAAGATAAGATACGAGAGTGAAGATAAGCTAGAGGACATATATATAACTATCCTACAGACCCATTATCGAGCATCCATTAAGATAAAACAGAGGTTGAGAAGTGAAATGGGGAGAAAATGTCCGAAGATTTTATAGCGACAGAAGTAACGTGCGATATCTATGGGGAATATTACTTCTCGGAATATGAAACGAATTTAGAGCATCGTTAGGAATTTTAAAGCTTATGAAACGGGGGAGAGAGGGAATAGGAGAAATGAGATAAAGGGAGAGTGTGAATGGTAGAGAATAAAGTGTTATGAGGAAGGGATGTGGAAGTATGAAGGTTCGAAGTCCTTAAGATATGATGGAAAGGAATCTGGAGATGTTAGAGAGAGATGGTTATGATGATGGTGATGGTTATGGTGACGATAATGATGGTGGTGATGAGGATTGTGATGTTGGTGATTTAACGATGGTGATTATGATGGTTATGGTGATGATGATTATGATGATGATGATGATGATAATGTTAATGATGATAATGATAAAAATCATGATAATCATCATCATCATTACCAATATCATTATCATCACATTATCGTCATCATCATGTGGAAAAAGAGATATTCATCTGGAAACGTCTCTGGAACATATGATTTCAATAAGACTTATTTCTAACAGAGCAGAAACAAATCATAAATGTAATAAAATACTTCGTACCCTTAGAATGATTACCATAGACGTATACAGCTAAAAGTCCTGACGTAGAAGTGCATCAGTAATTCATCTATCATCTTCATCTGTTTGTCACACGTATATATTTATATGATACGTACATGTATAAGCAAGATGTATTTGTGTGTGTGTTTGTTTGTGTATGTGTGTGTGTTTGTGTATGTGTGTGTTTGTGTGTGTGTGTGTGTGTGCGTCTGTGTGTGTGTGTCTGCGTGTGTGTGTTTGTTTGTGTGTGTGTGTGTGTGTGTGTAAGTGTGTGTTTGTTTGTGTGCGTGTATGAGTGAAAGAGTGAGTGAACGTTCGTTCCAATCAGAACAGGAGACAAATCCAGCGAGTAAAAGAGATAGCGGTAAACATTGAACAAAGAGACATGAATTCCAATTTTTCACCTGACTGAAAAAATAAAAGAATGAAGTATCAATGAAAAATGATTGCGTGCTGTAAATCTACCTTTGCTTTTTCGGATCACAAGTTACAAGGAAAGTATCGTAATACACACGGACTTTTTACAGTGATTTTACAGATTTTGTGTTATGTTTCTCTTTTGAACGATAGTCTGAGCAGCTCTGTAAGTAATTTAGTAGAGTTAATGTGTTTGTATTTTTGTGGTTGATTTAGTGGTTGGTTTAGTGGTTGGGTCTCCCCAAAGTTCCCCAGTCTTCGTTTAGGTTGATGTTTAGATTAGGTTTGGTTATTAGGTTAGGTTAGGTTAGATTAGGTTAGGTTAGGTTAGGTTAAGTTAGGTTAGGTTAGGTTAGGTTAAGTTAAGTTAGGTTGGATTAAATTAGGTTAGGTTAGATTAGATTTGGTTAACTTAAATTAGGTTAGATTAGATTAGGTTAGGTTAGGTTAGGTTAAGTTAGATTAGATTACATTAGGCTAGATTAAGTCAAGTTAAGTTAGGTTGGGTTTAAGTTAACCTAACTTATGTTAGGTTACGTTAGGTTAGAGTAATCTAAGTTAATCTAAGCTAGACGGGAGAACATTAGGCCCATTGCAACAGCATGTCCTTTTTCTGTTGGTGTTAACATTTCAGATTTTTTAGGGGAGGTGAAATAGACCCATTCATACTGTTTAGTATGTTAGTGTTTATAGTGTTAGCATGCTATTTCTATCAGCGTTTGATAGTATTAAGGTAAGTTTTAGTGGTTTAGTATGTTACTCTTTGGTGCGTTTTAGCAATTTGTTGGTTTAGATACAACAATCCATCCGAAGCACTGAGACGAAAAACATTCTCTCAATAGAAACAGGTTACACGTTACAATGAAGTGATAAGTCTTTGATCTGCTCCAACATTGTAAAGAAATGACATCTGAGGTCCTGTAACAATACTCTCTTTAGACAGGTGGTTCTCTTGTGCCCTCTGATTTCCTTTTTCTTCTTATATATATATATATATATATATATATATATATATGTATATATATATATATATATATATATATATATATGTATGTATGTATTTTTTATTTTATTTATTTTTTCTTCTTACTGTGTCTCCTTGTATTTGTTTAATCATTCAAATTTGTATGTATCAGTCAGTCTTCTGTCTCTCCTTCTGTTGGGTAGGTTCGCCAAGGGAGATTATTCCCGTTGATAACCCTTATCATTTTGCAAGGAAGATTTTTTTTTTTTTTTTACATCTAGGTGCTCTTCCTGCTGCTTCTTCATTTGTCTGATCCTGGACTGTCACCTGAACAGTCTCCTTTGGCTATTATTTTCCAAGCAATGTTCCAGGTTTCCAGGTATCCATGCCAATACACTATGTTCATGTAGTTGTAACAGGATACGCATCACTTGATTACATTTAATTACCAAAGTGACAATGGATTCTTTAACGGAGAAATGATCTGCTTTAAAACATTCTACATATCAACAGATTGCAAACATGGGTATCAACATGTAAATGGAAATGCTTCTCTTGTCAGAATACGATATTTCCAAGTTTAGCTGCTTTTCCTGTCTGTCTGCCAAAGTTAACATATTCTATGTTATGTATCGTACAAACAATGTGTAATAGTGCATGATAGTTCTTAGGAATGATACGTGAGAAATTAACTTAGCATTAGATACATTCCCTAACACTGCAGAACATAACAATTATTGCAAAACACTTAGCTATAAAGAATGTATAGTTTTCATTGCATATTGCATTAAAACAAATAGATTTCAAGTCGAAATGAATTAATTTCGCTATTTGCAAGTCCATTAGAGGTGTATATGGCTGAGCGTGCTTCTGTAATACGCTAAATCAGAACTAGACTGTATATGGTGGGACACTTAATATGTAATGCTTATTGTGTTGCCTCACACACTGTACACTCTCGAGGTCCAGGTTACTTAGAATTTGCTTTTCAGAGCTTCGTTTAGTGGTTTATTGAATCTTGGTGGTTTTCTCGTGTATCTCTTTTACTTTGAATATGGCAATTTTAATTAAATAGGTAATAACAAAGATAACATTTGGAAAATATTATTCAAAATGCGAGTGCTTATGATGCATATATATATATATATATATATATATATATATATATATATATATATATATATATATATATATATATATATATATATATATAAGGATAATGACTATAGGTGAAAACGTCACTCAACACAACACAATCATAACACTAGCTATTTGTTATACGCTGACATAAACAACCCATAAGTATTGATAACTTCTATGCATATAACACAGCATTCGAGTCGCTCTTCAAGCTAAGCGAATAACAACACTTCCTCTGAATTCGGTTGTGGAAATCTTCGCTATATCCATGTGTTCCTCTTAACATTAATGGCTTCGATGATCTTATTAAGTGCTACCTACTGTGACCTAACTTAGTCGACGTTTTATAGGAGTCTAGAAAGGTGCATAGTAGACATAGTTTTGGCGACGAGCCTAAAGTTTGAAAGGAGAAAAGAGTAGAACTTTTGACTTTTAGTACCATAAATCACCAGGGGCTGAAGAGTCACTTATGCCAAGTCTAAATATAGCTTATTTTTGATGTCATATTGCTTAGAATGAAGAGGCATGTCCTTGTCTTTATCAGTATGGTGTCAAAATAGCATAACGTACATAAATATACTTCCTATTTTACTTTATATTGATATTCTTTATTGAAATGCATGAGGCATACAAATCATCACACTGAAATTATATTAAATGGTTATCTCTTCAATTTTATTAAAAATGATAATACGAATCATACCAATATATTCGTAATTTCTTTGACTATATTCTGACTTATAAAAGTGCAAATCTGTAATATTTCAATCCAATTTGACCCTAGTTCCTGTAAGAACCGAAAGCAATGCTAAAGAAATCGATATCTCTTTTAAGTGACACTCATATCATCAAACATCTTCATTAATTTCATGAACATGATAACATTCACAATCGCTAAAAACATATGGAATGACGCTATTGGGAATAAGTCTCGCCTTGTAGATGGTAGAAGATGATTTAGTTAATCAGCAGAAAATTGTATGAGAATTATAGAATAGATGAACTTCAAAAGAAAATAGAGCAATATGTAGATTAACATTTCATTTCTAGAATTGATATAAAATAGGATGGGTGTGTATATACATACATACATACATACACACACACACACACA
>BOPN01002978.1:47500-52500 GCA_017312705.2 Penaeus japonicus | reverse complement strand
CGAATCCAGGATATAAAGGAAGACATGAAGAAAATATAATTAAGAGACAGAAGTGACTGGGAGAGAGACAGAGAGAGAAGAGGATTTAAGGATAGGATTAATGAGTGAGAGAGAAAAGAATGAGTAACAGAGAGATAGAGAGAATGAGAAAGGGACAGAAAAGGAATAAGAAAAGTAATGAAAACGGCATCATAGAAAGAAATCGATAAGAGCGAAGGAATTAGGGAGAGACACAAAGAGAGAATGAATGCAAGACAGAGAAAGGGACAATCTGTGTCAGTAGATAGGAGAGAAAGAATAAAAGAGAGAGAGAGAGAGAGAGAGAGAGAGAGAGAGAGAGAGAGAGAGAGAGAAAGAATAAAAGAGAGAGAGAGAGAGAAGTGCAACAGAATCCAACAGTACGTGATGAACGACCTCAGAGAAGTATCGTAAATATTTCAGACCGAAAACGAAAAGAAATATATCTTTCCCTCGCCATAAATCATGCGTGTAAACATTTCCTCCCTTTCCCTTCTATTTTTCTTTTTTTTTTCTTTTTTTTTTTTATTTAGATATAAAACTTTTTTTTTCCCCTTTTTTTCCTTTTTTTCTACCTTCCTATCCACACAGGTCTGCAACTTGGTGACTCGGCCCGATGGCGAGCAAGATTTATGTTGAAAGTGACACGAAAGATCAAGAGTAAAAGCGAAGAGAGGAAATTGGGTCAAAGGAGGTTAAGAAGAGTTTACGAAGATAGAAGCAGAAAGAGAGAGAAATCGAGAACCGAAGAGAGGAGAAGGGTCGAGGGATATGGAAAATTACCGGAGCGAGAGAAGGGAACAGAGAAACTAGGAACGAGTATATCTGAAGTAATTAACCGTAAATATGCATGAAGCTTGTCGTGGCGAGAGGAAAATCGAACGACAACGAAGTGAGATCGGTGTGTGTGTGTGTGTGTGTGTGTGTGTGTGTGTGTGTGTGTGTGTGTGTGTGTGTGTGTGTGTGTGTGTGTGTGTGTGTGTGTGTGTGTGTGTGTGTGTGTGTGTGTGTGTGTGTGGAGGTCGTGAGTCGTGGAAGAATGAAGAAACGACCATCGAGGGATATTGGGGATGCTCTCTTGGCCTGCATGAGGGAGTGAATGAGTGAGCACCAGGGTAGGTTCCGTGGCGTGGGGAAACCCTAGCGTACAGAATAACAGGGGGGACTTAACGAGAGAAATATGATACAGATGCCGAAGAAGGTTCATTAGGAATAGGTACCCGAACATTATGTAGGGATAATGGGGGACGGGGGGGGGGGGGGGCGATAACTGTGTTAAGCACGGGCATCTGGTAGGAAGTGTGTTATTTGAGAAGGCGTTGAGTATGGGTGATATAGGGCGGAATACGGGGTCGGGTATGTGAAAAGAGGTCAAGTAAGTGTGGTAAAAAAAAAAAAAAAAAAAAGTATTAGTGTATCGGTAGAGCATGGTCGTAGAATGGCTGACTTAGAATAACAAGATTTTTTCTTTCTTTTTTACTACAAAGAAAATACCGAGGGGGGTAAGAATGGAGACATTAATTTTACTCTGAACTACGAAGAGTTACCATACCTTGAAACCAATCAACCTTCATTAAATGATTAAAAACAGGTAGATTATAAGTATAAGAAATGGATATCTCTGCAGTTAGTGAGGATCGAAAGATACTCGAAACGAATACATAATCGAATGAACGTGAGATAAGATAATCATGAAGTAGAAATAGAAGGATAAAAAGATAGGACTTTGGGTGCTACAAAAGAAATGACCTTTCACCTTTGGCACTGTGTCTCTCGGGCCCCTAGCTGGAACATGCATGAGACAGGAAAGTGTAGGGGAGAGAAATAGTTTGTATCATTAGAGACACAGAAAGAGCGAACAAAAATGGCGACTGCAGGGCGATAACACGTCTCTATAAGTTAATAAAACGGGGAAACGTAATGTAGGTTTGGGAAGACTACAGATGATAATATAGATTGGGAGTGAGTGAAAAGCCTACCGTGCTTACCGTCTGTGCTCACGTCGAATAGTCTTCTATCCGGGGTGAGTAGGACGTAAAACCTCTTTACTACTCTTAGGCTTGTCGCTGAGAGTGTACTACCAGGCGTTTGTGTTCCATTGCCACCAAGTTCACGATGGAAAGAGAGAGAAAGAGGAAGACAGACAGAGAGAGACAGACAGACAGACAGACAGACAGACAGAGAGAAAGAGAGAGAGAGAGAGAGACAGATAGGCAGACAGACAGACAGAGAGAGAGAGAGACAGATAGGCAGACAGACAGACAGAGAGAGAGAGAGAGAGATATAGGCAGACAGACAGAGAGAGAGACAGACAGTCACTCAGAGACGGATAAATAAATTTTGGCCTGTCGGTTACCTATGCATATAAATACAAACATAAATCTCTCTCCGTCTCTAGACTTTTTTCCCATAAAACCCAGCTCTCTACCTTCAGATATAAGCGAACGGCCCTTCAAAATATTACGCATGACATAGGATAGTTCCACCGACAATCAATCAGTCAAGCAGTCAGAAGGAGCTGGCAGAAGACCTTGGGAGAGTTTCCTATGTAACTAATTTCATTAAAGATTAAAATATTGATTTACTTGGTAATTAGATTTACGAGACCTTTGTGTTCAAAATGACAGTTGAGTTGAGCCATAAGGCATATTGCATGCACAGATATATGATAATATATTGATTATCATATTGATAAGGTAAACAGATATTAATGATATATTGCAAGATGATCGGATCAATCAATGTTAGGTCCTCGTCATTGCTATGTCAAAATTTGGCAATGCTGCGAAAACGACATCGAAATTTTAGTCTCCATAAAGTGGCAGTGTGCCGACTTTGTGTATCATAAATATGCAAATCTGCTAACTCCAGCGGGGCACGGACATGACAACGATTTTTTCCTTTCCCGCGAATGACCCTTTGAAGTGCGAAAGTTTCTTATTATTTGATCATATTTTTTTTTACAAACCTTCCTTTTATATGACTATGACAGACAAGTGCAAATAGACACGTTAAAACGGGATACTATTGACAAACAAAAATGTCATGATAACAATACGAGGGACGTTATCATGTGTGTCTGATGCCATATTTCTTCCCTCTTCTCTTTTCCTT
Source organism: Penaeus japonicus (assembly GCA_017312705.2). Classification (NCBI taxonomy): domain Eukaryota; kingdom Metazoa; phylum Arthropoda; class Malacostraca; order Decapoda; family Penaeidae; genus Penaeus; species Penaeus japonicus. Next base: position 49,368 of record BOPN01002978.1, on the reverse strand, counting down.
TCTCTCGCTCCTTTCTGCATTCATTCCCCTTCTATTCAATTTCTCTCTCTTTTCCTCCTCCTCCTCTCCTCTTCTTCCCCATTCTCTTCCATCTTTACGAATTCTCTTCTTCTCCCTCTCTCGCGTTTCCATCTCCCTTACTTTCTTACTTCCCTCCTCTTCTTCCTTCCTCCTTTGAAACTTCCTTCCCTTTTTTTCACGCATCATCACAATCCTCTCGCTATCTCTGACACCAACACGTTAATAGGAGATTGAAGAGGGAGATCTAAGCATAAATCTAAGGACATTTCACGGACAAAAGTACCAGCTCTTGATGATTTCTCTCCAGGTTCTCAAACAAGTAAAAGCTAATTGGAAGGCTAGAACTTTTAATGATCCTCATCTTGCATGCGATATCAAGTGGACCTTCCTTATTGAGAATCACTAATTGGTACGACCAGCCATGCGTTTGTTTTTTGTCTTCATTATGTTGCTTCATTACGATATACTGTGTAGGAAGTGATCAACCATTTATTTCTCTCTATCTCTCTCTCTCTCTGGTTCTGTCTCTGTCTGTTTCCATGTCTGTCTGTCTTTCTCTTTCTTTCTTTTTTTCTCTCTCTGTCTGTTTCTCTTTCTTTTTTTTCTCTGTCTGTCTGTCTGTCTCTCGTTCTGTCTCTCTCTCTCTCTCTCTTTTTTTGCTCTCTCTCTCTCTCTCTCTCTCTCTCTCTCTCTCTCTCTCTCTCTCTCTCTCTCTCTCTCTCCCTCCCTCCCTCCCTCCCTCCCTCCCCTCTCTCCCTCCCTCTTATATTTATTCATTATTCATTAAGGTGCTTTTCCAATTCGATAGAGGAACTGAGCATTCATCTAGTCTCTCCTTTATCCCTGTCATCGTCGTGCTGTTTCGTTGCGATATTGGACCTGGAAGTCCATCTGTTGTCTTCTTTTTTGTTGTCTTCTATATGCTATTGCATCTCCACCGTCTCGTGTTTGGGCTATTTTATTTCGATACGGAAATATAATGGTGGCGAGATTATGATTCGATTATTGATACTATGCAACACAGGTTTAAAAGATAAGGAGGAAATTATTGTTCTTTCAAATCTGAAAAATAAAAGACTTTGTGACACATATGATAGTATTGATACAGAGAGACATATCATATCGTTGGATTTACTACTTTACTACTTTGCATATTCCATTGACTATTTTTCTTACTATTGATTACTACTAGTAAGACGAGAATCAAATTGATTTTGAAAAAAGTAGATATTTTTATCCAAATTCTTCCCTCTGGAGAGAAGAATCAGTGAAGACTATGTATTCAATAGATATTGCGTCACTGGGTATCTGAGTGTCTTCTGAATATTAAGATTTAAAGTTAAAGCAAAATATATTGCAGAGAATGCTTTTCTAGTCTGAAAATCATATAAGCCTATTTCGGAAACTTATATCAGCATAGTCTGTTTTAATGTGTGTTGTATGTGTGTGTGTGTGTGTGTGTGTGTGTGTGTGTGTGTGTGTGTGTGTGTGTATGTGTGTGTGTGTGTGTGTGTGCGTGTGTGTGTCTGTGTCTGTGCGTGTTTGTGTGAATCCGAGAAGCTTAATTCACGAAACAACCTGATGGTTATAACCTGCCTAGCAACGATAGGAAATATTCAGCAGATACAGAGGGATGTCAACATTAAAAAAAAGACACAGGACGACTACTGATAACATTCACTATCATATGAGATGCATAAAATATTGGTTTTAATGGCGGACCGTCTTGCATAAAGCGACATATATGTTATCAATGTACCAAATGACCTATGACCTATGCTCTGGAATCGCGAAAAGTGAGCATTTCCGCAGCGACTGTAATGTAAATTTTTGTTTAATTATTATTT
>BOPN01002978.1:30000-35000 GCA_017312705.2 Penaeus japonicus | reverse complement strand
ATAATACTATTTGATTTGACTTTCTATGATAATGCTGATGATAATAACTATAAGAGTAATAGCATCAGTAACGAAAAAAATTATACTGCTAATAATATAAATAATAATGATAATAGTAATGATGATAATAATGATAATCATAACAATAATGATGATGATATTAATTATAAAAAATGATTTTAATGATATATTAATGATAGTAAGGATAATGATGACAACAACGATAATGATAATGATGACAGCAACGATATTGATAATAATGATGATGATAATGACATAATAAAGTAATAAAGGGAAAAATCCACATTGTTTTAATCTCTCTTCCCTGAATTACGTTCTACGTTTTCCCACTCGCTGACTTCCTGTTGTGTGTTGAAATACTTTCGAGTTTAGATTTTTGTTTGTCTTTGCTTGTAGTCAGGAGAGGGGGGGGGGGGGTGTCACGGAGGCGACTAGCCAGACCATCGTCTCTATAGCTGGTGGTATTAAGAGCCCTCAATCAACCAAGCAACAACCATAACAGCCTGGTGTTCCATGGGAATTTTCCACGTCGGTGGCAGTGGAAGTTTCCCTGTGGGTGTTTGTGCACGCCTAAGACATGGTCACGCCACCACATGATCATTGATGTATATCGGTCACATGGTCGCCATGCCAGGTCCAGGTCAGATCTGCTGACCTGGTAGATCGACAGAGGCGAGAGAGGGAGTCGATCCCGGGATCTCGGTCTGTCGAGAGGCGTGTGTGAATGTGTGATAGGTGTGTGTGTGTCTATATTGCCGCCATTTCGATACATGTATTACAGCTGCTTTTAATGTGAACATATATACTTGTTATAGTGCGCGTCTACCTATGAAAGAAAGAAACCGGTAAACAAGCGTTTCTTCTACCTTCTACTCAGAGAGAGAGAGAGAGAGAGAGAGAGAGAGAGAGAGAGAGAGAGAGAGAGAGAGAGAGAGAGAGAGAGAGAGAGAGAGAGAGAGAGAGATAGCAAAGAAGAACAGTGTACAACCTGAATAAGTTATGGAGTATCGTTACTCATAACAATAAATAGCAGTGGCTATCATCTTAAGGACATGAGTGCGGATGTTTTTGTGGTGAATATCACGAGAGGTGAGTCACCACAAGGGGAAGCTGCGGTTATTTCGTGTGGTGTTTGAATTAATTATTTTATTCAAGAACGATTTGATGCTCATTGTACGTCTATACAGTGTGTGTGTGTGTGTGTGTGTGTGTGTGTGTGTGTGTGTGTGTGTGTGTGTGTGTGTGTGTGTGTGTGTGTGTTTCTGTGTGTGTGTATGTGTGTGAATATAATGGAAGCACTAACACACACAAAACTCCCTCTTACTCCACCGCTACAAGCAGATGCATACGAAAACTTTTACAAACAAAAGTTCAAAAGGAAAAAAAAAAAAAAACACTTATGCGCATGGTATACATACACACGCATTGACATACGAATTCAGGGTAAACATAAACTTAGAATATATTTACATATCAGAAAACAACAATAACAACAACAACAAAAATACAAGGAAATAGTCGTAAATATTAGCCCGAAATTCGGCTTCATTAACAACAAGCTTATCGCGGAAGGGAAGAAATCAATTTGCATAATGATAAGGAGGCTAGATTGGACAAGGACAAGGAGTTTTGGAAAATGTTAAAATGACTCAGACGGAAGCACTTAGTTTGTTTCGGATAATTTATGCAAATGAGAGACTTGAATAGTGGGCCTGCATCCCCTTTATAGGCATAATTTGATAATTGGTGTGTGTGTGTGTGTGTGTGTGTATGTGTGCGTGTCGTTGAGGTGTGTGTGGGTGTGTTGGTGTGTATATGTGTGTGGAGGGAGTGCGTGAATGTGTGTGTGGTAAATAGTTATTATCGTCATTATCAACATCAGTAATTATTCTTGTTTTCATTACCATAACGATCTTTATTCTGAGCGTCGCTAAGATTATTGCATATCCATTATCTCTATTACCATCATCATTAAGATTACCAAATTCATCATCAGAGAATGCAAGAGTAAAGATAACGGTTATAATGAAAATCATATTATTATTATCATTACTGTCATTATTGCCATTATAAGTATGACTTTTATACTTATCATCATCATAATAGTACTATTGATAATGATAATGTAAAAAATAATGATAATGATAATAGTTGTAGTAATACTGATAGTAATAAAAGGGATGATGATTATAATGATGATATTGATTATAGTGGTGATGATTATGATAATGATAATAATGATGATGATGATGAAGATGAAGATGATGATGATGATGAGGAGGAGGAGGATGACGATGATGATAATAATATTAATTATAATAATGATAGTAATAACAATAGGAGCAATGATAATACCAATAAAAGATTCTTACGTATATTGCTCCACTGAAATTGGCAAAGTAGACCAAGTTTAAGTGCACACTCTGCAGTTATAGCAGAGACTAGATTTTTTGTTTTAATTTTTTGAAAAGTAAAAGTACTTTCCGGCGACCGCTGTCCGTAAAACTCTCACAAGCGATTGTGTCTCAACAAGGACAAATATCCTATATATTGTTGTGGAGATTACGCCAGGGTTTTCTCTTCCTCTTAATTGCCAGGGAGGGGATGAAGCATCTGCCCTGCGAAAATCGCTTTTTGTCCGGCCAAACGTGCAATAAAAAGTAAATTGTAGAAGTTACTTTAATCTTAGCTTGAACTTGTAAAAATTGCTGAAGTTGCTAGCAGGCCAACCTAGCTTATTCTGCAAGATTCACCTTTGTCCTTCCTGCAGAAGCTTTCTTTTTTTTTTCTCTCTCTCTCTTTTTTTAGCTTTATTTTTTTCTTTATTTTTTCTTTTTTCTCTGTACTCTACTTTGTTCATTTCTTTGTTTTATTCTCTCTTTTTTTTCTTTTTTTTTTGCCTTTCTTTGGTGTTATCCTACTTTCTTTGGTTCTTTGTTGTTGTTTTCTTTGTCCTTTTTTCCCTTTTCAATCGTTCTTTCTCTCTTTCTTTCGTTCTTTCCTGTACTTCTTTTTTATTTTCTTGTACTTTCCTTCTACTCTACCTTAATTTATATTTTCCAAGCTCTCGTTCTTTCTTTCTTTTAATTTCGTTCTTCGTTTTTCATCCTTTTTCGATCTTCGTTCATTCTCAATCTATCGATATATCTACTCAATCTAATTATTTCATGTGTTTGCTTATTTATCAATTCATTATTTAGTCCAATTTAATAATTCATTCCCTTATCTATTCATTCATTCCATTATCTATTCATTCATTCCCTTATTCATTGATTCATTCCCTTATCTATTCATTCATTCCCTTATTCATTGATTCATTCCCTTATCTATTCATTCATTCCCTTATTCATTGATTCATTCCCTTATCTATTCATTCATTCCCTTATTCGTTGATTCATTCCCTTATCTATTCATTCATTCCCTTATTCATTGATTCATTCCCTTATCTATTCATTCATTCCCTTATTCATTGATTCATTCCCTTATCTATTCATTCATTCCCTTATTCATTGATCCATTCCCTTACTTATTCATTCATTCCCTTATTCATTGATTCATTCCCTTATCTATTCATTCATTCCCTTATTCATTGATCCATTCCCTTATTTATTCATTCATTCCCTTATTCATTGATTCATTCCCTTATTTATTCATTCATTCCCTTATTCGTTGATTCATTCCCTTATTTATTCATTCATTCCCTTATTCATTGATTCATTCCCTTATCTATTCATTCATTCCCTTATTCATTGATCCATTCCCTTATTTATTCATTCATTCCCTTATTCATTGATTCATTCCCTTATTTATTCATTCATTCCCTTATTCGTTGATTCATTCCCTTATTTATTCATTCATTCCCTTATTCATTGATTCATTCCCTTATCTATTCATTCATTCCCTTATTCATTGATTCATTCCCTTACTTATTCATTCATTCCCTTATTCATTGATTCATTCCCTTACTTATTCATTCATTCTCTTATTCATTGATTCATTCCCTTATCTATTCATTCATTCCCTTATTCATTGATTCATTCCCTTATCTATTCATTCATTCCATTATCCCTTGATTCATTCCCTTATCTATTCATTCATTCCCTTATTCCTTGATTTATTCCCTTATCTATTCATTCATTCCCTTATTAATTGATTCATTTATCTATTCATTCATTCCCTTATTCATTGATTCATTCCCTTATCTATTCATTCATTCCCTTATTCATTGATTCATTCCCTTATCTATTCATTCATTACCTTATTCATTGATTCATTCCCTTATTTATTCATTCATTCCCTTATCTATTCATTGATTCATTCCCTTATCTATTCATTCATTCCCTTATTCATTGATTCATTCCCTTATCTATTCATTCATTCCATTATTCATTGATTCATTACCTTACTTATTCATTCATTCCCTTATTCATTGATTCATTCCCTTATCTATTCATTCATTCCCTTATTCATTGATTCATTCCCTTATCTATTCATTCATTCCCTTATTCATTGATTCATTACCTTACTTATTCATTCATTCCCTTATTCATTGATTCATTCCCTTCCATTAATTTCCTTCCCAAGTGTCCTGTTTAAATATTAGCTCGAGATTTCATTTTGGTTCCTTGTTCCTTTTCGGCGGTGACGTAATGGCTCCCCTTATCTTGGAAGGCCGAGGCACTGCCGGGGATTCGTCATTTTCATTTACGATCTCTCTTCCTTACTCTGTCTTTCTTACTTTCTCTTCCTTATTTTCTCTTTCTTACTTTCTCTTTCTTACACTCTCTTTCTTATTCTCTCTTCCTTACTCTCTCTTTCTTACTCTCTCTTTCTTACTCTCTCTTTCTTACCCTCTCTTTCTTACTCTCTCTTTCTTACTCTCTCTGCCTTACTTTCTCTTTCTTATTCTCTCTTCCTTACGCTCTCTTCCTTACTCCTTCTTCCTTACTCTCTCTTCCTTACTCTCTCTTCCTTACTCT
>BOPN01002978.1:0-2500 GCA_017312705.2 Penaeus japonicus | reverse complement strand
ATTATTATAATTGTTGTTGCTGTTGTTGTTGTTACTAGCTTTATTACTATTATCATTGTCATTACTATCATCATTATTGTCATGATTATTATTAAGCTTATCAAAATTATAATTCTCATCAGTATCATCATTATTTTAATCCTAAGTGCTGTTATTATTATAATCATTATCATTATTACTTCTACCATTATCATTATCCTTATTTTTTGCTATCATTGCAACTATTATTATTATTATTATCATTAGTATTATTATTATTACCATTATCATTATTACTATCATTGTTATTATTACTATCATTTTTATCATAATCATCATAATCATTATTATTATCATTATTATTAATATTGTGAGCATTATTATTGTCATTATTATTATCATCATCAATATCATTATTATTATTACTGTTATTATTACCTCGATTATTATTGATACAACTATTATCATTATTACTGAAATATTTGTCATTATCATTATTATCACTGTTATCATCATCATTACTCTCTATATTTTTAATACTATCGGTAAACTATCGTTATCAATATTGTCATCTGTGTTATCATTATTATAACTAATGTTATTATCATTTGTTATTATTATTATTATTATTATTATCATTATTGTTGTTGTTGTTGTTGTTGTTATTGTTCCTGCTCTTGGTGTCCTTGTGTATTCACTGGTGTGTCCTCACCAGTGTCATTGTTACTATTATTATTATTATTATTGCTCTAATCAACATTGTCGTCGTCATTACATCGTTATCGTCATTACTTATATATTATTGCTACTACCATTATCATTGTTATTGTTATTTCCATTTATTTTATCATTGTTTTTTTCCTAATTACTATGATTATCTTCGTTATATCATAGTTACTATTGTTATTTTCAATATCATTATTATGTTATCATGATATTGCTGTTGCTGTTCTTATCATTATTATTTACCCTAGTAGTTATCATTATCTTAACTATTATCACTATCATATCTAATATTATCATCATTGTTATTATCATTATAATGATATTTTTTCATTATTACTGTCTTCATTTCTATCATTGTTATTTTTGTTATTATGAGCTACATTATTATCATTATTATTATAACCATTATCATCTCCCTCTTTTGTCTCCCTTTTGTAGTTTTTGTTGTTGTCATACTACTATCATTTTTATTATCATCACAACTTTATCATCCTTATGATAATATTTATAAAATTTTCATCATTATTGTTTTTAAACAATATTATCATTATTAACATTATCAACATTATCATTATAAGTATTTTTCTTATTATTATCATTATCATCATCGAGATTGTGATTAGTTAAAATTGTTATATAAAACATCATAATTCTATTATCACTACCAACCTTAAAGAAATATTTTGTACAGATGATGAAAGGTGATTTACATGTCAGATTATTGCTGATATCATCTGCCAAGTGGCAGATAACCTGGCACTTGGCAGATAACAATAATTATATGATTTAAGGCTAAGGAGTTTTCACATCATAAATAAATTCCTGCACATCAAGCTATTGATACCGAATGAATAACAAGCCTTTTTGCCATTAATCTTTTTGGAAATGGACAATTGTTTCCCTCCTTTGATCTATGTCACTCAGTACACCATTTATGGTATCGCCTCCTCGCTTATTTTATTGATGCTTTATTGAGATTTCCCACGAGAATCATTCTTTCTTTCGCTTCAATGAGTGTCTCGCATCCATACAATTCCACGTAAGAAAATATATATTGATGTCGTTTTTCCTTCTGTTCCACTATCTGTTTAACTGTGTATCCATTTATCCCTGTATTGTTACGGAAGCTTATCCATTTATCCCGATAGAGACACTAACTTTCCCTAACATAGGAGTTAACACATAACAGACACGAGTAGAGAGAGCAAAACCAGATCACGTGAACCAACTCGCTAGTGTTTTGTTTATTTCTCTCTCTCTCTCTCTCTCTCTCTCTTTATATATATATACATATATATATATATATATATATATATATATATATATATATATATATATATATTCAAATAGTCAACTCAACATCGTAAGATTGTGTTTCTATATCCAAAGAGATCTATAAGTATCTAGCAATTTATCTGCTACTATATATCTACCACATACACATACCTACATTATATTCATAACGATGTAGATCCTCATGGGAACCGACTCCTTGTGAAAAGCTGGAATCCTAACCATGTTTTATATCAGCTGCATGAGCATGTGGGACAGCATGGCAGTTTCCAATAGCAATAAAAGCAAAGTATTTGGCATGGCTGCGATGCTCAAGAGGCCGTGCAGTATTCTGTTCTCTGGCCTTTTTCTTGTTCTCATTCTTTTCTTGTAAGTATAAATGTAGAGGAAGAAACACTTTTGCTGTTGTTATTTTTGTTTATATCTATCAATCTAAATGTTTACATATATACATACATGCACACACACACACACACACACACACACACACACACACACACAC
>BOPN01002977.1:179187-181002 GCA_017312705.2 Penaeus japonicus | reverse complement strand
ATATATATATATATATATATATATATATATATATGTATATATATATATGTCTGTACATAAATACACATACTGTATATGTATTGTATGAATGAATGTATGTCTATGAATAATCATTGTGTTTATAATGAAATATAACAATAACCAGTTATCAAATTTCATTCATGGAATGCTAATATAAAAACACTTCGAGTTCAATTATTTTCGTAAATCCGAAAATAAATAAATATATTTAAGATTTTATAATTGTTTTATCAACAACAGTTGATAAAACAATGCTAAAGATAATAAAGATAATACTAGTAGTAATATAATTAATGATAATGATAACTATAAAAAAACAGGAAAGCAACAATATTAATGATAGTAAACTAATGATAATGGTAATGTTGATTATAACAATGATATTAACAATAACAACAAAAATAAAAATCGTGATAATGATGGTGGTAATAGTAATTCTGATATTGACAATGATAATAATAATGATTATTATCATGATAATGATAATAATAGTAATAATAATAATAATAAGTTACCAGACAGACAAGTCATGAAAGACATAGAATGAGTTAATTCTGAATACTTAAGAACCGACAAAATTAAGGAGAGAGAAATAAAACAAAACATTAAACAAAATTAAGGAGAGAGCAATAAAACAAAACATTAAAAATGAGTATAAAAGGAAAGATGTCTTGTATTGAAGTCAAAGCTGAATGTTGAAAATGAAGGTAATTAACACCTGGGTGGTTGCTGTTTTGCATCACGGTGCAGGGATGGTACACTGGAAATTAATACCTGGGTGGTTGCTGTTTTGCATCACGGTGCAGGGATGGTACACTGGAAATTAATACCTGGGTGGTTGCTGTTTTACATCACGGTGCAGGGATGGTACACTGGAAATTAATACCTGGGTGGTTGCTGTTTTACATCACGGTGCAGGAATGGTACACTGGACACAGGGGGAACAGATGACGCTGGATCGGAAAACGAGAAAGAAGATGCCAATGTGTGGAGCTCTGAATGATAACAGTCATGTAGACGCTTGATTTCATGTGCGGATTGCCTAAGAAGTGAGGAGAATAACTTGACATTTGAAAGATCGTGATGGAACATTTTTGATTGGAGTTAAAGAATCAGGTTTGCTTAATATATGTATATATATATATATATATATATATAGAAAAATATATATATATATATATATATATATATATATATATATATGTATATATATATATATATATATATATATATATATATATTGTGATTGTACTGAAGAAAATGGAGTACAAAAGGAAGTTAGTTGACGATGAAATATAAAGCAGGTGGGGGGGTAGTAAACAAAAGCATGGACAAGCTTTGAGGAACTTGGAAGGTGAAAAAGAATACTGAGACCATAGACAAGGCTGTTGCATGGACATGGTTGAGGGAAGCAGATTTAAAAGCTGGATCAGAAGAGGTGATCTTTGTAGCTGAAGAGCAGACATTGAGATCAAACTATGTGAAACACCACATAGATGACACAGTTGAATCTCGGTCATGTGTGGTTTACAGAGCAACCGGAGAGACTGTTAGTTGCAAAATGATACATAATGATATTCCATGTAACTGGTATTGATTCTCCCATTGAGAATAAATCTGTCAAAGTTACGTGGGACATCATCCAGACATCATTTTGATTGATAAAAAGGGAGAAAAAGATATGGCTAATTGGCTTTGCAATGTCAGGTGATAACAATGGGATCGAGAAAGAGAATGAGGAAAGAATAGAGAAAGAAGTACCATGAAAAAAGTGTTGAGGTCAGGACAGAATTG
>BOPN01002977.1:141687-151687 GCA_017312705.2 Penaeus japonicus | reverse complement strand
AGTGGGAAGGGGGTTGGAAGGAGGGAGGGAGGGAAGGAGGGAGGGAGGATCGACTAGGCAGGGAGGAGGAAGAGGAGGAGGAGGAGGAGGAAAAGTAGGAACAGGAGGGAAGGAGAAGTAACGGGGGGGGGGGGGGTGAGATGGGGGAGGAGGAGGAGGAAGGAAGGGGAGGGGTAGGAGGAATAAGAACAGGAAAATGGGAGGGACATAAGGAGGAGAAGATGAAAGGAGGTAGAGGGGAGGGAAGATGAACGAGGGGGGGAAAAAGGAGGAAAGAAAGAGGGGAGGGATGGAAGGAAGAAGAAGAAGGAACGAAGGAACATGTGGAAGGAGAAGCGTAGGATTAGAAGGAGGGAATGGAAACGCAAGAGGACGGAAAAAGGGAGGAAGAGTAAGAGGAAAGAAAGGACGAGAGGAGGAAAGAAAGTAAGAAGAGGAAGATGAGAAGAGAGTAGAGAAGGAAAGGAAGTAAGAAGAGGAAAAGAAAAAGAGAGTAGAGAAGGAAAGGAAGTGAGAAGAGGAAGATGAGAAGAGAGGAAGGAGCAGAAGGAGCAGAAGGAGGAGGAGGAGGAGGAGGAGGAAGAGGAGGAAGACAGACAGGAGGAGATAGAAGGACATAGCTTCAGGTCTTTCCTATATGAATGAAGAAAGGCAGTGAGACAGGCGAGATAAAGAGGGAAGAAGAAGAAGAGGGAAGAAGAAAAGAAGAGGAAGAACAAGGAAGAGAAGAAGAATGATGATAATTAAGATGAAGATAATGAGATTGATAATGATATGATTATTATAATGATTGGTTGTAGTTATGATGATGATGAGGGAATTATGATCAATAATCAGAATAGTGATGATTATCATGATTCTGACAATGATGATGCAATTGTGATGATAATAATGATAAAATTGATTATAACAATGATGATAAGGATGAAAATAATGATAATGATAATAATAACAATGATGATGTCAATAATAATAATATGATAATCATAATATTGATGATAAAAATAGTAATAATGATAAGGGTGATGATGATAATGATAATAATAACAATAACAATAATGATAATGTAAGAATGATATTAATGATCTTAATAATAATGATAATGATTATGATTATAAAAATGCTGATGATAATGATAGTGATAATGATGACAATCACAATAGCAACATTGATGAAAATAAGAATAAAATGAAGGTAATGATGATGAAGCTAAAAGCAATTCAAATATCAATGATATAGAAAGCAATAGTAATGGTAATGTTATTAATATTAGAAGAATGGGCGTGAAGATAATCATATCTTAATAACAGCTATAGACAGATCAAGATCATTATATAAAACATAAGAATACAAATATATGGATAAGATAATTTTTTAAAAAAATAAGTAGAATAAGACAGAACATAAATAACATAAAATAGAAATGGACAAAATTGAATAAAAATAGATAAAATGAAAATAAAGAAGGGCCCATAGTGACCCCTCCCCCCCCCACACAAATTTCTACCCCTTCCATCAACTCTTCATTCTGTACCCCCCCCCCTCTGGCACTTCTCCTCCCCCCCCCCTCCAACCATCCTGTACCTCCCTCCCTAGACACCCCCCTCTCCTCCCTCTCCACACACCCCAATACCCCATCTCAAGGGGGATGGGGGAGAAGAAGAGGGCAGGTGGTGGGAGGGGGAGGGAGGAATAAGGAAGAAAGGGAGGGGGAGGGGGAGTAAGGAAGAGGATAAGAAGCGAGAACGAAGAAGGTAAGGTATGTAGTATGGGAGGGGGAGGGGGTAGGGGAAGGGGGAGGGGAAAGGGAGCGCAGGTGCAGCTACGGATCCTATACCATCCCTCCCTCCCTTACCCCCCTCCCCCCTTCCCACCCTTCCCCCCTTCCCCACCCTCCTCTCCATCCTACCAAAATCCTATGACTCGCCTTCCTCTCTCTTCTAATCCTTTCCTTCTCTTTTGTCTTCCTCCTCCTCTTCCTCTTCCTCTTCCTTCGCTAATTCCTCTCCTTCCCTTCAGCGAAACCCGTAAACTAAGAACACGAAGGGAGAACAAGACGACTGAGGGAGGGAGGGACTGCCAAGTCGACCCTGGCTATTGTATTTGGTATATATGTGTGTGTGTGTGTTTGTGTGCGTGTGTGTGTGTGCGTGTGTGTGTTTGTGTGCGTGTGTGTGTGTTTGTGTGCGTGTGTGTGTTTGTGTGTGTGTGTGTGTGTATTTGTGTTTGTGTGTGTGTGTGTGTGTGCGTGCGTGTGTATTTGTGTGTGTGTGTTTGTGTGTGTGTGTTTGTGTGTGTGTGTTTGTGTGTGCGTGCGTGTAATGATGATAACAAAATGGCAAAAACAGTAACAACAATAACAACAACAATAATGACGAAATAGATATGATAATAATAATAAGGATAATGGAAATGAGTAATTGGTAACTATGATAGTCATAATGATGATAATCATAATGATAATGAAACATCACAACATTTCCACTAATCGTCCAGTAACGATCACAAAAATTGCATCACAATTTTAATTAAATTCAATTCAAGGTAAATCGAAAACAAACAAAAAATTACAAAAATAATAACTTCATACCACAATTAAATACAATTCATCATTAATCAACATTCAGCCAAATCTTGCATAATAAAATAGGAAATTATTCAAGTCCCGATTTGTGAATAATATATTCTTCGTTGACACGTCATCACACGCCCCAATGACACGTAACCAGGTCGGATAAAAGGAAAATAAAATCCTTCGAAATGGGCCGCTGTTGATTTTCCTAATGGGACAATGGCGTTTCCCCACAAAACTTTGCTAATTGACTGGGAAAGCATTTTTTGATTGTCTTGCATTATTGAGTCTGTTTTCCATTTTTTTTTTTTTTTGGTGGGGGGGGGTTATATTGTATTTGGTATTTACTCTTGGTCTAGGATGCTTGTTTTTTCTGTCTGTTTGGTTTTGAAAATACTATTTGTATTTATGTATACATGCATACATATATATATATATATATATATATATATATATATATATATATATATATATATATATATATATGTATATATATATATATATAATTTTTTATTTTTTCTATTTTTTTCTTTCTTTTTTCTCTTTTCTTTTCACACATACACACACACACATATATAAACACACATGTGTTGGGGTGGGTGTTGGGGTGTGGCTGTGGGTGGCTGTGGATGTGCGTTTGGGTGGGTGTTGGGGTGTGGCTGCGGCTGTGTGTTTGGGTGGGTGTTGGGGTGTGGGTGTGGGTGTGTGTTGGGGTGTGGCTGTGGGTGAGTTTTGGGGTGGATGTAGGGGTTTGGGGTGGGTGTGTGTTGGGGTGTGGGTGTGTTGGGGTGTGGGTGTGTTGGGGTGGGTGTTGGGATGTGGGTGTGGGTGTATGTTGGGGTGTGGGTGTGTGTTGGGATGTGGGTGTGTGTTGGGGTGTGGGTGTGTGTTGGGATGTGGGTATGTGTTGGGGTGTGGTTGTGGGTGGGTGTTGGGGTGTGGGTTAGGGTAAGTGTTGGGGTGAGTGTGGGTGTGTTTTAGGGTGGGGGTGGGGTGGGTTGGGGGGTCGTCTGTTTGTTTGGATTTGTGTTTTTTTTTTTTAATGTTTGTGAGGGTTTGTTCGTCTGTTTGTGTGGATTTGTGTGTGTGTTTTTTTTGTGCGGGTTTGTTTTTTGAAGGTTTGTGGGTGTTTGTGTAGGTTTGTTCGTCTGTTTGTGTGGATTTGTGTATGTGGGTTCGACTAATTGTGTGTGTTTGTGTGAGTTTGGTTGTTTATGTGGGTGTGGTTTTGTGTTTGCTGTTTGTTTGTTGTTCGTTGTGGTGTGTATGTATGTGTATTTTACGAAAATGTGTGTGTATGTCTGTTCTAAGAAAATGTGTTTGTGTGTGTACGTGTTTCTCGTCTGCTTGTAGGTATGTATGTGTTTTTAGACTTTTATTTTGGTGCCTGAATGTGTACATGACCACTTGGCATTATGAAAACGGAGAATATGCTTCAGACACATACACAAAGAACATTATATTTATGAATCGACTTTGGAGTTACCTGTCATTTCGAAGAAAAGAAACCAATTTTTAGTTCTTTTCACTTCTCTAGAATGACATATAACGTGTTGAGTCCTTTATAGCAAGGGTATTAATTCTTAATAGGGAGAAGAAGAATAGGAGAATTATTGGTTAGGAAACAACAAAATGCGAGGGAATTTGATAGTAAACACACACACACACAGACTATAACACGCATAAACGCACACACACACACACAATCTAACACAAGCATAAACACTCACTCCTCACTACACACTACACCACACACACACACATAAACACAAAACATACACGCACTCCAACAGAAACATAAACACACACACACACATAAACACACATACGCACACACACAAATACACACAAAAACACACATGCACGCGAACCTGTGTATGTTTGTGCATGCATTAACACATGTGTTATCATTACTATCTTTACAATAAAAGAAAAAAAATAGATTTCCCTAAAAAGTGAAAGAAAAGAAAGAAAAGAAAGAAGCAAACAAAAAGATTATCATCACCAAATAACCACGAAAATCACGTTAGGGAATTACGAAGAAAAATCAGGCCAAATAACATCGGAGGATAGAGAGGGAGGGAGGGAGGGAGGGAAGGAGAGAGAGAGAGAGAGAGAGAGAGAGAGAGAGAGAGAGAGAGAGAGAGAGAGAGGGAGGGAGAGAGGGAGAGAGAGAGAGAGAGAGAGAGAGAGAGGGAGGGAGGGAGGGGGAGGGAGAGAGAGAGAGAGAGAGAGAGAGAGAGAGATGGAGGGAGGGAGGGAAGGAGAGAGAGAGAGAGAGAGAGAGAGAGAGAGAGAGAGAGAGAGAGAGATGGAGGGAGGGAAGGAGGGAGAGAGAGAGAGGGAGGGAGGGAGCGAGAGGGAGGGAAGGAGGGAGAGAGAGAGAGAGAGAGAGAGGGAGGAGGGAGCGAGAGGGAGAGAGAGAGAGAGAGAGAGAGAGAGAGAGAGAGAGAGAGAGAGAGAGAGAGAGAGAGAGGGAAGGAGGAAGGGAGGGAAGGAGAGAGTGGGAGAACGAGAAAGAGAGAGAGAGAGAGACAGAGGCAGAGAGAGAGAGAGAGAGAGAAAGAGAGAGAGAGTGAAAGATAAAAAGGTAGAGAATGAAAGAGATGGAGAGAGGAAGAGAAAGAGAGAGGAAAAAGAGAGAGAGGAAGAGAAAGAAAGAGATTGAAAGATAGAAAGATAGAGAATGAGAAAGATATATATATATATATATATATATATATATATATATATATATATATATATATATATATATATTTATATCTTGACGATCTTGAACTTGCAAAATGGCGAGAACATCAAGACGTTTTTCTTTCTCTCTTTTTTTTTTTTCTCTATTTTTTCCCTTTTTTTCCCCTTTTTTAGGGGGGTCTTGCTAAGGGAAGTGGTTCCACTCACCGGGCGCTTGACAGACAGGTTGGTGAATGTCTGTCGACTCTCTGAGATGTTTTGAATTTCAAGATCTTAAAAGGCCTTGATAACAAGTGACAGGCAAATGGACGGAAGGCTGAGGTCACCCAACCTGCTTTATCATTTTTCTATTCTCTGACTAAATTGGACTCCAGTTTTAGGTCTTCCTTTTCATGAGTTTCGCTTTTGAGTTTTCGCTTTTGAGTTTTCGCTTTTGAGTTTTCGCTCTTGAGTTTTCGCTTTTGAGTTTTCGCTCATGAGTTTTCGCATTTGAGTTTTCGCTCTTGAGTTTTCGCTTTTGAGTTTTCGCTTTTGAGTTTTCGCTCTTGAGTTTTCGCTCTTGAATTTTCGGATCTTTGAGTTATTGAGGTTTTCTTGCTTACTCTTGAGTTTTCACTCTTGAGTTTTCGCTTTTGAGTTTTCGCTCTTGAGTTTTCGCTTTTGAGTTTTCGCTCTTGAGTTTTCGCTCTTGAGTTTTCGCTTTTGAGTTTTCGCTCTTGAGTTTTCGCTCTTGAGTTTTCGCTCTTGAGTTTTCGCTCTTGAGTTTTCGCTCTTGAGTTTTCGCTCTTGAGTTTTCGCTTTTGAGTTTTCGCTCTTGAGTTTTCGCTCTTGAGTTTTCGCTCTTGAGTTTTCGCTCTTGAGTTTTCGCTCTTGAGTTTTGGCTCTTGAGTTTTCGCTTTTGAGTTTTCGCTTTTGAGTTTTCCCTTTTGAGTTTTCGCTTTTGAGTTTTCGCTCTTGAGTTTTCGCTCTTGAGTTTTCGCTCTTGAGTTTTCGTTCTTGAGTTTTCGTTCTTGAGTTTTCGCTTTTGAGTTTTCGCTCTTGAGTTTTGGCTCTTGAGTTTTCAATCTTGAGTTTTCACTCTTGAGTTTTCGCTTTTGAGTTTTCGCTCTTGAGTTTTGGCTCTTGAGTTTTCGCTTTTGAGTTTTCGCTCTTGAGTTTTGGCTCTTGAGTTTTCGCTTTTGAGTTTTCCCTTTTGAGTTTTCGCTTTTGAGTTTTCCCTTTTGAGTTTTCGCTTTTGAGTTTTCCCTTTTGAGTTTTCGCTTTTGAGTTTTCGCTCCTGAGTTTTCGCTCTTGAGTTTTCGATTTTGAGTTTTCTCTTTTGAGTTTTCCCTTTTGAGTTTTCCCTTTTGAGTTTTCGCTCTTGAGTTTTCGCTCTTGAGTTTTCGCTTTTGAGTTTTCGCTCTTGAGTTTTCGCTCTTGAGTTTTCGCTTTTGAGTTTTCGCTTTTGAGATTTCGCTTTTTGAGTTTTCTCTTTTGAGTTTTCGCCTTTCGCTCTGAGTTTGCCTTGAGCGCTCTGAGTTTTCGCTTTTGAGTTTGCCTGAGTTTTCGCTCTTGAGTTTTCGCTTTTGAGTTTTCGCTCTTGAG
The DNA here is from genome assembly GCA_017312705.2 of Penaeus japonicus. NCBI lineage: Eukaryota > Metazoa > Arthropoda > Malacostraca > Decapoda > Penaeidae > Penaeus > Penaeus japonicus. The sequence continues at coordinate 144,840 of BOPN01002977.1, read as the reverse complement.
TTTTCGCTTTTGAGTTTTCGCTCTTGAGTTTTCGCTTTTGAGTTTTCGCTCTGAGTTTTCGCTCTTGAGTTTTCGGGCTTTTGAGTTTTCGCTTGAGTTTTGCTCTTGAGTTTTCGCTCTTGAGTTTTCGCTCTTGAGTTTTCGCTTTTGAGTTTTCGCTCTTGAGTTTTCGCTCTTGAGTTTTCGCTTTTGAGTTTTCGCTCTTGAGTTTTCGCTTTTGAGTTTTCGCTCTTGAGTTTTCGCTCTTGAGTTTTCGCTTTTGAGTTTTCGCTTTTGAGTTTTTGCTCTTGAGTTTTCGGTTCTTGAGTTTTCGCTCTTGAGTTTGCTGAGTTTCCTCAGCTCTTGAGTTTTGCCTTGAGTTTTCGCTTTTGGAGTTTTCGCTCTTGGAGTTTTCGCTTTTGAGTTTTCGTCTGAGTTTTCGCCTGAGTTTTCGCTTTTGAGTTTTCGCTTTTGAGTTTTTGCTCTTGAGTTTTCGCTCTGGAGTTTTCGCTCTTGAGTTTCGCTTTGAGTTTTCGCTCTTGAGCTTTCGCTTTTGGAGTTTTCGTCTTGAGTTTAAGCTCTGAGTTTTCGCTCTTGAGTTTTCGCTCTTGAGTTTTCGCTCTTGAGTTTTCGCTTTTGAGTTTTCGTCTTGAGTTTTCAATCTTGAGTTTCTTTCTTGAGTTTTCGTTCTGAGCGTTTCGCTTGAGTTTCTCGCTCTTGAGTTTTCGTTTGAGTTTCGTTTTGAGTTTTCGCTCTTGAGTTTTCGCTCTTGAGTTTTCGCTTTTGAGTTTTCTGCTCTGAGTTTTCGTTTTTTTGAGTTTTCGTTTGGAGTTTTCGCTCTTTCTGCTCTTGAGTTTCGCTTTGAGTTTTCGTTCTTGAGTTTTCGCTCTTTTCGCCTTTGAGTTTTCGTTTTGAGTTTCGCTTTGAGCTGCCTTGAGTTTTCGCTTTTGAGTTTTCGCTCTTGAGTTTTCGCTCTTGAGTTTTCGTTTTTGAGTTTTCGCTTTGAGTTTCACTCTTGGAGTTTTCGCTTTTGAGTTTTCGCTTTGAGTTTTCGCTCTTTTCTGCCTGAGTTTTCGCTTTTGAGTTTTCGCTCTTGAGTTTTCGCTCTTGAGTTTTCGCTTTTGAGTTTTCGCTTTTGAGTTTTCGCTCTTGAGTTTTCGCTTTTGAGTTTTCGCTCTTGAGTTTTCGCTCTTGAGTTTTCGCTTTTGAGTTTTCGCTTTTGAGTTTTCGCTCTTGAGTTTTCGCTTTTGAGTTTTCGCTCTTGAGTTTTCGCTCTTGAGTTTTCGCTCTTGAGTTTTCGCTTTTGAGTTTTCGCTTTTGAGTTTTTGCTCTTGAGTTTTCGCTTTTGAGTTTTCGCTCTTGAGTTTTCGCTTTTGAGTTTTCGCTTTTGAGTTTTCGCTTTTGAGTTTTCGCTCTTTCGCTCTTGAGTTTTCGCTTTTGAGTTTTCGCTTTTGAGTTTTCGCTCCTGAGTTTTCGCTCTTGAGTTTTCGCTCTTGAGTTTTCGCTTTTGAGTTTTCGCTTTTGAGTTTTCGCTCTTGAGTTTTCGCTTTTGAGTTTTCGCTCTTTCGCTCTTGAGTTTTCGCTCTTGAGTTTTCGCTCTTGAGTTTTCGCTTTTGAGTTTATTCTCTTGAGTTTTTGCTCTTGAGTTTTCGCTCTTGAGTTTTCGCTTTTGAGTTTTCGCTCTTGAGTTTTCGCTCTTGAGTTTTCGCTTTTGAGTTTTCGCTCTTGAGTTTTCGCTCTTGAGTTTTCGCTTTTGAGTTTATTCTCTTGAGTTTTTGCTCTTGAGTTTTCGCTTTTGAGTTTTCGCTCTTGAGTTTTCGCTTTTGAGTTTTCGCTTTTGAGTTTTCGCTCTTGAGTTTTCGCTTTTGAGTTTTCGCTTTTGAGTTTTCGCTTTTGATTTTTCGCTCTTGAGTTTTCGCTCTTGAGTTTTCGCTTTTGAGTTTTCGCTCTTGAGTTTTCTGTTGTTTTTCTCTTGAGATTTTGCTCTTTCGCTCTTGATTTTCTGCTCTTTTTGTCGTTTTTTGGTTTTGTTTTTTGTCTTGGTTTGTTTCTCTTTCTTTTATTTCTTTCGTTATCTCTCTCTCTCTCTCTCCTTCCCTCCCTTCCTCCTTCCCTCTCTCTCTCTCACTCTCTCTCTCTCTCTCTCCCTCCCTCCCTCCCTCCCTCTCTCTCTCTCCCTCCCTCCTTCCCTCCCTCCATCCATCCTTCTCTCTCTCTCTCTCTCTCTCTCTCCTTCCCTCCCTCCCTCTCGCTCCCTCCCTCTCTCTCTCTCCCTCCCTCCTTCCCTCCCCCCATCCATCTCTCTCTCTCTCTCTTTCTCTCTCTCTCTCTCTCTCTCTCTCTCTCTCTCTCCTTCCCTCCCTCCCTCCCTCCCTCTCTATCCTCCGATGTTATTTGGCCTGATTTTTCTTCGCAATTCCCTAACGTGATTTTCGTGGTTATTTGGTGATGATAATCTTTTTGTTTGCTTCTTTCTTTTCTTTCTTTTCTTTCACTTTTTAGGGAAATCGATTTTTTTTTTTTTTTTTTTTTTTTTTTTTTTTTATTGTAAAGGTAGTTATGATAACACATGTGTTAATGCGTGCACACACATACACAGGTTCGCGTGCATGTGTGTTTTTGTGTGTATTTGTGTGTGTGCGTAAGTGTGTTTATGTGTGTGTGTGTGTTTCTGTTTCTGTTGGAGTGCGTGTATGTTTTGTGTTTATGTGTGTGTGTGTGTGTGGTGTAGTGTGTAGTGAGGAGTGAGTGGTTATGCTTGTGTTAGATTGTGTGTGTGTGCGTTTATGCGTGTTATAGTCTGTGTGTGTGCGTGTGTTTACTATCAAATTCCCTCGCATTTTGTTGTTTCCTAACCAATAATTCTCCTATTCTTCTTCTCCCTATTAAGAATTAATACCCTTGCTATAAAGGACTCAACACGTTATATGTCATTCTAGAGAAGTGAAAAGAACTAAAAATTGGTTTCTTTTCTTCGAAATGACAGGTAACTCCAAAGTCGATTCATAAATATAATGTTCTTTGTGTATGTGTCTGAAGCATATTCTGCGTTTTTATAATGCCAAGTGATCGTGTACACATTCAGACACCAAAATACAAGTCTAAAAACACATACATACCTACAAGCAGACGAGAAACACGTACACACACAAGCACATTTTCTTAGAACAGACA
>BOPN01002977.1:131687-134187 GCA_017312705.2 Penaeus japonicus | reverse complement strand
AAGTTTGAGTTGTGGAAGTTTGATATGCGACAGTTTGATCTATTTATCTATCTATCCATCTATTTATTTATTTATGTATCTATATCTCTATTTATCTGTCTATCTCTCTTTGTCTGTCCATCATTCTACCTATTCTGTGAGCTCGTGTGCAACGAAATGCACATTTACATTCTGTTTGTTTGTGTGTTCGTAATTAATATGCAATTAATTTTCCGAACATGTAGTACAGAGTAAAAGCACACCAATCTATAAAAAGTTGCAACACACTGAAACAACCGGGTAGTCTGTTTGCAACATCCCATTAAACTGTGCAATATAAGAGTTTAAGAGCATTTTCCGTTCGTTCGGCAAATGAAGCTAGTTTTTTGGCGGGAAAGAGGTCGGAGGGAAAGAGGGATTCTTAGACTAGGGTAATAATTATAGGACTAATAGGAATATGAGTTTCCATGAAGTCATAGGAAGTCATAGGCGACGTATAATGGAAATTTAAAAAATCCATGGAAACTGTTTTATCTCTCTCTCTCTCTCTCTCTCTCTCTCTCTCTCTCTCTCTCTCTCTCTCTCTCTCTCTCTCTCTCTCTCTCTCATTATTATTTATTTTCAGTGGAAAGAGTTCAAGTGAAAATTATTCAATGTATTCCAAAACTGTCTTTTGTGTATATTTTTTTGTGAATGGTTGTCTTTGCTTTTACTAAAGAAAATGTAACATTTGGAAGCAAGCACAGTAATTCGAAAAATGAATATTTATGTCATATCTTGCAAATGACTTGCAATCCTGACAGACTGTTTGACCTGACCCATAGAATCACTGTGGAATCATCATATATATAGACTACGGTAAAATTTTATATATATATATATATAAAAAAAAGCTGAGAGAGAGAGAGAGAGAGAGAGAGAGAGAGAGAGAGAGAGAGAGAGAGAGAGAGAGAGAGAGAGAGAGAGAGAGAGAGAGAGAGAGAGAGAGCAAGCGAGCGAGCGAGCGAGAGAGAGAGAGTGTGTGTGGGTGAGAGAGCGGGAGAGAGAGGAGAGAGAGAGAGAGAGAGAGAGAGAGAGAGAGAAAGAGAGACAGCGAGAGACAGAGAGAGAGAGAGACAGCGAGAGACAGAGAGAGAGAGAGACAGAGAGGAAAAGTGCAAGCGAGGGAGAGAGAGAAAGAGAGAGTTAGTTCCTCCTTCTAGCTAGCACGCGACCAATATATCAAATATTGATATGTTCTTGTCACTACAAAATATTCCATAATACAATCAAACGCAATATTAGTTCCGAAAACAAGTAATAACCTTCTTACTGGTGAACAAATGAAAGTCAACGATTATAGAAAACTTTCCACAATAGAGGGATAACTCAAGAATTTTTTTAATGGTTTGTAAATGAGTCTGTTCATTATTCTGTTACAATTCAGTATTCATGGTTTCATTTTCTTGAAGATTCTCGAAATTGATGTAATTGAGAAAAGGTATATTATGTTAAAAATAAGTTATTTATATGATTTATGTGAAAGTCCGTTGTTACAATTACAGCATTTTTACCGTTAGTATATTTTTTACATATATTGATAAAAATATATATACCATAATACAAATCAGAAATATTATTTTTGATTAGATTAATTCTTTCCAAAGCGAGTATAGATACACCTAAATAAAATAGGAACTAGGTGTACTATCAATCCTAAATTGTCTATGTTTATATATACATACATACACACACATAGGAACAGGCTGAATAGGTAAATTAGGACAGTCTGAAGTGGTAAATTGGGACAGGCTGAATCGGTAAATTGGGACAGGCTGAATCGGTAAATCAGGACAGGCTGAAGTGGTAAATTGGAACAGGCTGAAGCGGTAAATTAGGACAGGCTTAAGTGGTAAATTGGAACAGGCTGAAGCGGTAAATTAGGACAGGCTTAAGTGGTAAATTGGAACAGGCTAAAGCGGTAAATTAGGACAGGCTGAAGTGGTAAATTGGGACGGGCTGAAGCGGTAAATTATGACGGGCTGAAGCGGTAAATTGGAACAGGCTGAATCGGTAAATTAGGACAGTCTGAAGTGGTAAATTGGGACAGGCTGAAGCGGTAAATTAGGACAGGCTGAAGCGGTAAATTGGGACAGGCTGAAGTGGTAAATTAGGACAGTCTGAAGTGGTAAATTGGGACAGGCTGAAGCGGTAAATTAGGACAGGCTTAAGTGGTAAATTGGAACAGGCTAAAGCGGTAAATTAGGACAGGCTGAAGTGGTAAATTGGGACGGGCTGAAGCGGTAAATTGGGACGGGCTGAAGCGGTAAATTGGAACAGGCTGAATCGGTAAATTAGGACAGTCTGAAGTGGTAAATTGGGACAGGCTGAAGCGGTAAATTGGGACAGGCTGAAGTGGTAAATTAGGACAGTCTGAAGTGGTAAATTGGGACAGGCTGAAGTGGTAAATTGGGACAGGCTGAAGTGGTAAATTAGGACAGGTTGAAGAAGTACATTGGGACAGGCTGAAACGATAAATTGT
>BOPN01002977.1:119187-124187 GCA_017312705.2 Penaeus japonicus | reverse complement strand
GGTCGTGTAGCCGAGCGGTATCAACCGTGCCGGCACTGTCGATCTTACGGCGCAGGTTCGAGTCCCGGTCAGGGAGGTAAAAATTTGTATATATATATATATATATGTGTGTGTGTGTGTGTGTGTGTATATATATATATATATATACATATATACATATACATACGTACATACATACATAAACTTACCGAATACTTGTAGTTTTGCAGACTCGGAAGCCTTCGCAACTCATTCAGCAACAATTGTAATTCGGACACCTGGAAACAAAGGTCTTCCCTTTATTATTCAGAATTCATAGACTTCAATTCTAATCACAATGGAGCAACAAAGGCACTAGTCTTCCCTCTCAACAAATTTCAAATAGAACAATAACGACAATAACAAACAATAACAATGATAATGATGATGATCATAATCATTGTTATATTAATGGTAATGGTAATAATTATTACTATGATAATGATCATAATATAAAATAGTAGTGATGATAATAATAATGATAATTATAAATAAAAACATTAATAGTAATAATAATAATAATAACAACGTGTTATATTAATAACAGTAATGATAATGATAATGATAATAATAATTATTATTATCATAATGACTAATAATAGCTCGCAATTATAACAGTAATGATAATAATAACAATAACAATGATTATGACGATGATGAAAATTATAATGATAATGAAGATGATGACCATGATGACCAGGACAAGACGATCATGGTGATAACCATGATGATAATGATGATAACAACAATCACACTGCTAACGGAAATGATTCGAAGCAAGTTCCGCCCACATACCCGACACTGCAACACGGGCGGGACGTTGAAGAGCACGATAGAGGGCAGCAGAGAGATGACTGTGTACCCCAGGGCGAGGACCCGCGTCTCGACATCCATAAACACCCAGAAGGAGATGTAGAAGAACGACAGAATGGTCGTCGCCACGGTGATGAACAAAGTCGCGGTGATGGGGAAGCCCATGTACCTGTGGAGGAGTCGCTGAACGTGATGCAGCTGAGCCAGTCTCTCCGTGGCTCCTCTCACGAGCTGCTCTTTGAAGAATCGTTTATCTGGCTCGTAAGGAATGGCGTCGAGGAGGGTTTTCTCTCCGGCAAACCTCGGCGTGGCTATTGGTTCGTGGGTTTCGACGCGCTTCGGATGGAGAGCCGACGACGTGGCGATCCGAGTCGCGTTCGAGTCGCTGTTTCGAAGCAGCGACAGACTCGAGCTGATTTCGTCGTATAGATCACCAACGAGGCAGATGGTACAGTAGTAGAAGTTCATGGTAAAACTTACGATCAAGAAGTACAGTGCTACTTCGAGGATGTCACTGGCCATATAGACGGTTGGTTTTGACACCATTCCCGACACGTAGCTCTCAAGAACGACAACATTTCCCATGGCGAACACTCCCATCGCCAGAGCCAGCTTCAGGTGTCCTTTGAAGTTCTTGCGGGACAGGTGGCAGTAGCGGCGAAGCTTCCGAAGTTCAGTGACCAATTCCAGAGCAGAAGTCCTCTTCAACAGCAAGTAGGAAAAGAGAGATAGAAGTCCTACGAGATTGAGCGCGTCCTTGACCACGTTGGCGGCGTACATTGTGTCTGTCTGAATGAATTTCCGAATTCCTTTACAAATCTCCAAGAAGAACTCCACCAGGTATGCCAGCACGCCGAGGTAGACGAAACGCGACCACCAGATCCAAAAGCGACTCTCCTTGAAGCGCCCGGGATCCTCCTGCGCCGTCCAATTGCCTCGTTCTTGATCGCCGACGCCTCTTGCTCTCCGAACTTGTCCTCTCTTTCCTCTTTCCTCCACATACGGGAATCCGCCGAGGACTCTCAACAGCCCCAGCAGGATTCCAAAGAATTCCATGGCTATTGCTGTTTTTCCCCCCACTTTAGAACTGCTGCAAGTTTCCTCTTGTACGTTTTTTTCCCCGAAGTCCTACCATCTAGTGTCCTGTCTCAACCAACGCACCACGTATTACAGCGCCACAGGGCTTCATTCGCCACTGGGCTTCACTTTGACAACGGCCACACCGAGACGCCTGATCTTACGCTCTGGCGATGAGAACAGTGCAGACCTCACCCAATCAACAACGAGACTGAGGCACTAACAGACCAATGTGATAAGTCATTCATGTGGTCGATGCAATAAGCTAGGTTAATCATTGACGGCTAATTGCACAAAGAAGAAGTATTTGCACTAATACATATGTGTAAACGGGGATATAGTTTCTGGATAGTGTACTTTACTTCGTTAGATTTATAAAGGGCAAGAAATATTTCGCTTATTGTTAAAACGTGCAAAACGCTTTTCTGAAACAGAAGCAAGAACACCAAACTGCGAACATTTCAAAACATCATTTTCAACACCACGGATAATCACTTCAATTATCCTTTTTATTCGTAGTGAACTCGAAGATTAATTCGACAAAGAGACGAAACGGGGTAATCAAAGGATATATGCTTGCGTAACGGTAACTACAGCTCTAATTGTCACACATCTGAGTGAATGACAAAGCACCATTCTCACGGAAGGAACTTAGCTAGTAATGAGTGTCTGAAATTATTTGTCTTGTCACGAACGACATGACAACCCAGTCCCAATTTTCTCTCGCTACATTAAGGAAAACAGAATAATTGCAGGTGATTATCAATATCGAGAGAAGTTAAATTGGTAAAGAAAGAGATGGACATGAATAGATATGGAGAGAGAGAGAGAGAGAGGAGGGGAAGGAGAGAGAGAGAGGGGAAGGGAGGGAGAGAGAAAGAGAGATAGAGGGGGGAGAGGGAGAAAGAAGGGGAAGGGGAGGGAGAGAGGGTGAGAGAGGAGAGGGGGGAGAGTGAGAGAGAGAGAAAGAAGGGAGAGAGGGAAAAAGAGAGAGAGAGGGTGAGAGAGGAGAGGGGGGTAGAGGGAGAAAGGAGAGAGAGGGGGGGGGGGAAAGGGAGAAAGAGAGGCATGAGATCCCACCCTCACTACAACAATTCAGTATTGTTCCTCATCCTCATGTGTAATTTGGTCAGAATTACGTATTGTGTCTTCCATTTTGACCGCACCGACAAGATCTTACAGGAAAAAAAATAGTCAAGGTTTTAAAAACTCCTTCAGCAGATAAAATCCCACGCCAGAACTCCACGGTATGTGAAATGTTAAAATCGGAACTTTTTCGTTGCCTGCCAGTACAGCTACAGAGACCGTTAGAACTGACTGCCCTGTTGTGCCATAATTCACCTGTCACGCAGCGAACGAGCCAGGCGCCGCGGTTACCCCCACCATGGGGGACAATCGCAAAGTAAACATTGAGAAGGGAGAAGCCTTGGTGGCCACCTCTCCCTCCCCTCCCAACGCTGAGCACAGCACCACAGCTGATATATGCATACCCATGGAAGAAGCAAGTACTGTAGCAATTGCTGCAGCCTAGAGATAACTGAAGTAATGATGATTAACTTAACTTGCTTGTTCCTCTCTGCGTCACGTCGACAGATGATGCGGCATGATGTATAACCAATACATTCGACAGGAAATATGTAGGTTGCAGCGCAGAATAGGTCAAGTAAGTAATGAGATGGTAACCAACCTCTGCAATTCTTATAAAAGTACTAAGGGAGACATGGATTCCATTGCAACGATTGTAACATCAGAATATGTTGCTGGAATAAACTTGATAAAGAAAATTATTGAACATATGCAGGGAAGATGGAAACATATTGCAATACAATGTCAAGATAATTCAAATCACGTGACCTTGGCTGTAGCAGTTCTGAAAAATGAAGAGTAAGTATTGAATTGTGATGAGAGGCCTGGAATATGAAGGGAAGTTAATATCCAGTTTAAGAAGAAATAGAATCACAAAACAAAAGGAATTCATTGCTCATGTGCGACATTCTAAGAAATCTGAAAGTAAAACAATTAGACTTGGCATTAACACGTGAAAATTATCAATTACTGATATGACCATGATATGGTCGTTACCATACCCGAGAATGTTTTCTCCAAGGGAGGCGTGCGGCTGCTTGGCCGAAAAACGTTGGCGTGCTGGCGGTATTTCTTCTAAATATGACCATACGCTAGGTCAATTTACTTCAGGGAGCAATACTTATGGGTCTGTTAGCCGAAAAACTGCCGGAGCTGCGCCGGGCGGAAAGTAACCGTGCTCGCGGTACTTCGCAGTGGACCTTATTACAGGTCGGTACAATGGACGTCTACTCGTAAGACTGACGTGGCTCTCTCAGCCAAACATCGGCGCAGGCCCGGAATAACCATAAAATAAATGACCGGTTTGGCGGTCGTTGTGATGAGTGAAAGAAAGACTTACCCAGATCTTATTGTGGTAGGCCGATACTAGGTAAATGGGATGAAAAACCAAATCTTGTCGTCAGATTGGTTAATTTCATTTAACAGAGGAGATAAGCTGATAAGACAAGATTGGTAAGAATAATGAATGAATGTGATGTGAAATTAAAATCGAATCCAAAAAGCAATATCAATCAGATAGGTGATTGGGAAAGGAGGGATTAGTAGGAAGATGAATTAGGCGAGAAATATTGTGCAAATAACTATCCACTTAATGTTCAACAAAACAAGGGCGATAAAAGAATTATTGTGGGTGGCACACGTCGTCCTACCAGGTTATGAATATTCGTTTTATGCCATGACAATCTATCTGTAGTGTCAAAGGGTGTTTGTGAACAGAAAGATAAGAATAATTAATGCAAAAGATCGAAAGGGTAGAAAGTATATCTATAGTCAATATGTGTGTTTCCATTTCGCAGAAGGTAATAAATCATATAATAAATAAATTATATAAGGCTATGTAAAATGATTAATTAAATTGATAAAATAATAACATCTCAATTTACTTCACATGATAATTACGATAATACGATAGCTTAACTATGACAAAATAATAATGATGAACTAAGAATAAAAATGCGAAAATAGAGGAAGTAATATACAACGTAAGAAAAACAAAGTATGAAAAT
>BOPN01002977.1:106687-109187 GCA_017312705.2 Penaeus japonicus | reverse complement strand
TGCCTTTTTTCACTCCCGGTTTACTTGCAACTTTAAACGCATACTCACACAAACGCACATGCACACACACACACACACATGTACGTGTGTCTGGTTCCCATGTAATTCATTCCTATATAATATTGATACCCACAGACTGCCACACGCCCGGATGTTAAACAACATAACAAATATCAAATTATAGAGAGTGCGTTGGACTATTTGCAACTCGTCTGCCATCAACAGAGCCATCGATTAAATGAATGAATCATCAACCCCAAACCTCGCTGAACCACTGGCTTAACGAAACAGTTTTCCCAAGGTTTAGCTGGCGATAACACTTCCTCCGCCGCCATAACCTCCTGGGCACGTCGGTCTCCCAACTCTCAGGGACATGAACTTCCTCGTGATATTACTGGGTTCCTTGAGACTTATCGGCGGGTTCCCTTACCTCGAGTGTCAGGATGGCACCCCGAACTCAAGGGCCTGGGTAGACAAAGCCAGCAGCAAGGGACGTCATCAGGCACGACGGAGGGAGTGGCCGTATTACAAGGAGAGTCGCTTTTGGGTCTTTTGGTCTCGTTTCATGTGTCTCGCCTTGCTGGCATACGCGTTGGGGGTCCTCTGGTCTCTGCGTTATGATATTATCAAAGAATTTGATACTTCTACGCACAGGGTCGCTGTGATGGTGAACGATTTTGTTATCCTTTCGTCAATCACATCCATCGTTGGTTATCTGATCTTCAAGAAGTCTTTGGCTCTAGAACTTGTCTCAGCGCTGCGAGCGTTTCGTCACTCCTGCGAAATACCTCGGACGAAGAGATTCAGGAACGTCGTGATGGTCTTCGTAATGGCGGGTTATCTGGCGTGTCACGTGACCATCGTAGGGTTATACGGTCCGGCTAACACTTTGGACGTTCCTCTGTATTACATCATTAAGGAGACCTTCGAAATGTCTGTCTGGCTCCTCATAGATGGCTTCACGATAGGATTCTACTTCGCCATCGTCTCCTTCATGAGTGACGTGCACGACGACCTCTTTGCAAGCTTATCACAGTTGCAACCCACTTGCCGAACGATCTCCGCTACGATAAGCTCGAGCGATAACGCACTCGCAGACACAACAACAGACCGTCCGCCGAACTCTCCTTGCCACACGGACGAAACTCTCCAAAAGGTCTCAAAGTCTCTCGTTCGCTTGCACGATCTCCACCGACTCCTCCACAGGTACATGGGATTTCCCATCACGATGTCGATGCAGGTGTCGATCACATCAACCATCCTCTCTCTCTTCTACCTCACCTACTGGCCCTCCACCGACGCGGAAGCCAAAGTGCTCTGTGTTGCATACATCGTCATCAGCGCCGTGCCGGCCGTTGTCCTTTGCAACGTACCGGAGATGTTGAAAAGTCGAGTAAGCAACGATTAGGATAACGATAACTAATAATCAATTAAAGGGATTATTAACTATAGCTAATAAGTAATCATGACAAATAACTTACCATAGTCAGTAACTGATTATAACTAACAATTTATCTAATTAATCATAAAAGATGACTGATGATAAAAACAAATTATAACTAATACCAATTCATAACCGATAACTAATTGTAACTAATTACCAATTTAACTAATGATTAATGACAGCTAACAACTAATCATAACTAATAACTAAACATGACTAAAGGCAGATTACAGTCAATAACTAATCATAAGTAATCACTCATTATAATTCGAATAAATAATAATAACTAAAAAACAATTAAAGTGATAACTGTCTTATAATTAATACTCGCATAACTATCTATTTCTATTCTTAATATTCCCATTTATTATTGATCACTGAACAGATGATATGCACGACACAGACTTTTGCAATACCCTACGTCGTTATGTTTTGCTTTGTTTTCTCTCTTAAAAGTTTCTCTCTCTCTCTCTCTCTCTCTCTCTCTCTCTCTCTCTCTCTCTCTCTCTCTCTCTCTCTCTTCCTTTCTCTTTCTCTTTTCCATTCTCTCTCTCTCTCTCTTCCTTCCTATTTCTCTTTCCCATACTCTCTCTCTCTTCCTTTCTCTTTCTCTTTTCCATTCTCTCTCTCTCTCTCTTCCTTCCTATTTCTCATTCCCATTCTCTCTCTCTAGCTATCTATCTATCTATCTATCTCTCCATCTCTTTCTCTTCTTTAAAATCTAGATTTTGAATACAGAACGTCTTGCAGGTGAGAGAGCTTCACGTCCTCTTGTGTTCACTACGAAGGCTTCACAAGGAACAGGGAGGCTTCAAGGAGGCGGTGAGGAAAGGAGGAGAGAAATACTGATGTTTACTTTCTCTTTTTTCTGTTTACATCTCTCTCAGGGTCGGTTTTGTATATTAGGTGTTGCTTGTTTATAGGTTTTAGTGTTTATGTTTTCACTTTCAGATTGGAAATAGTGTGTGTTTGTGTGTGTGTGTATGTGTACGTATTTATATATATACATATTTTATATATATATATATATATATATATATATATATATATATATAT
>BOPN01002977.1:70000-72500 GCA_017312705.2 Penaeus japonicus | reverse complement strand
ATTATCACCATACACCCATTATTACCATCACCATACACCCATTATCACCATCATCATACACCCATTATCACCATCACCATACACCCATTATCACCATACACTCATTATCACCATACACTCATTATCCCCATCACCATACACTCATATCACCATCACCATACACTCATTATCACCATCACCATACACTCATTATCACCATCACCATACACTCATTATCACCATACACCCATTATCACCATCAACATACACTCATTATCACCATACACCCATTATCACCATCACCATACACCCATTATCACCATCACCATACACCCATTATCCCCATCACCATACACCCATTATCACCATCACCATACACCCATTATCACCATACACTCATTATCACTATATAATCCCCATCATGATCCCACTAACACCATCCGAACCACTTGACTTCACTTTCAGAAAGAGAAAATGAAACACGTTCTCATTCACCTTCTCCTCGGCGAACAAGACCACGAGTTGAAGATGGAGGTAAGCTTTTCCTTGACTGTTTGGAAGGTCTATTTTTTTTTTTTTTTTTTTTTTTTGTCTGATTTTTTGTTGTTGTTGTTGTTGTTGCTGTGTTATTATTTTCTTCTTTGTTTGTTTGTTTGATTGTTTTTGTTTTTTTGTTTTTTTGGCTTTTTTTGTTGTTTTATTTTCTTCTTCTTTGTTTGTTTGTTTGTTTTTTATTTTGTTTGTTTGTTTGTTTGTTAGTGCTTTATTTTCTGCTTGTTTGTTCTGTATTATTGTTTTATTTTTGTTTGTTTGTTTCTTGTTTATTGATATCGTTTTTCTCCTTCTTCTTTCTTTGTTTTATTTTTATTTGTGTTTTATTTTCTTCTTCCTTTGTTTTGTTTTTAATTAATGTTTTTATATTCTTCTTCTTCCTCTTCTTTGTATTTTTTCATTATCGTTTTAATTTTCTTATTCTTCTTATTTGATTATCATTCTCTTCATTATGGTTTTGTTTTTCTTCATTTTCTTTTCCTTTCGTTTTTTTCTTCACCTTTTCCTTTGCTGTTATTTTTCTCTTCTTCTCCTGCTCCTTCGTTTTTTCTTCTTCTTTCTTCTCTTCTTTTCCTTTTCTTTCGATGATTTTCTTCTTTTCCTTCAGTTGTCTTTTCTTCTTTCACTTCTCCTTTTCTTCATTTTTTTCTTCACCTGGTTCTTCGTCTCTTATTTTTTTCTTTTATTTTCTCATTCTACTTCTGCTTATTCCTCTTTTTCTTTTTCGTCTTTTCTTCATCGTCTTCTTGTTGTTCTTATTACTTCTTCCTTTTCTCCTTCTCCCTTTCCGCCCCTACTTTTGCTACTTCTTTATACACACACATACACACACACACACACACACACACACACACACACACACACACACACACACACACACATATATATATATATATATATATATATATATATATATATATATATATATATATCCATATATACACATGTACATAAATACATATAGATAAATAGATAGATAGATAGACAGATAGATAGATAGATAAACAGGTAGATAGATAGTTCGATAGATAGGTAGATAGATGGATGGATGGATAGATAGATAGACCTGTAAATACCTATATGTGGTGCATATGTATGAGTGCTTGTGTGTCTTTGGTCTTTCTCGTTTCTCCTTTTTCCTCATTCTTTTCCTTCATTTATGTTTCATTATTTTGTATCCATTTCCTCTTCTGTCCATAGAGAAAATGTAGACAGATGACATACATACATACATATCACTATACACACATAAACTTCCCCCCTCACACACACACACAAACAAACATTCTCCAATCACACACTCACACAAACACTCACACACACACACACACACACAAACATTGCCCAATCACACACGCACACACACACACACACACACACCGATCACACACACACACACATCCCCCAATCACACACGCACACACACACACACACACACAAACATCCCCCAAGCACACACACACACACACAAACATCCCCCAATCACACACGCACACACACACACACACACACAAACATCCCCCAATCACACACGCACACACACACACACACACACAAACATCCCCTAATCACACACACACACACACAAACATCCCCCAATCACACACGCACACACACACACACACACACAAACATCCCCCAAGCACACACACACACACACAAACATCCCCCAATCACACACGCACACACACACACACACACACAAACACCCCCCAATCACACACACACACACACACACACCCCCCAACACACACACACACACACACACACACACACACACACATCCCCCAATCACACACACACACACACACACACACACACAAACATCCCCTAATCACACACACACACACACAAACATCCCCCAATCACACACGCACACACACACAAACATTCCCCAATCACACACACACACACACACACACACACACACACACCCCCCAATCACACACACACACACACACACACACAC
>BOPN01002977.1:62500-65000 GCA_017312705.2 Penaeus japonicus | reverse complement strand
ATAGGATGTTGGTGTTTGGGGTTTTAGGATGTTGGTGTTTGGGGTTTTAGGATGTTGGTGTTTGGGCTTATAGGATGTTGGTGTTTGGGCTTATAGGATGTTGGTGTTTGTGGTCATAGGATGTTGGTGTTTGGGGTTATAGGATGTTGGTTTGGGGTTATAGGATGTTGGTGTTTGGGGTTATAGGATGTTAATGTTTGTGGTTTTAGGATGTTGGTGTTTGTGGTTATAGGATGTTGGTGTTTGGGGTTTTAGGATGTTGGTGTTTGGGGTTATAGGATGTTGGTGTTTGGGGTTTTAGGATGTTGGTGTTTGTGGTTATAGGATGTTGGTGTTTGGGGTTATAGGATGTTGGTGTTTGGGGTTATAGGATGTTGGTGTTTGGGGTTATAGGATGTTGGTGTTTGGGGTTATAGGATGTTGGTGTTTGGGGTTTTAGGATGTTGGTGTTTGGGGTTATAGGATGTTGGTGTTTGGGGTTTTAGGATGTTGGTGTTTGTGGTTATGGGATGTTGGTGTTTGGGGTTATAGGATGTTGGAGTTTGGGGTTATAGGATGTTGGTGTTTGTGGTTATGGGATGTTGGTGTTTGGGGTTATAGGATGTTGGTGTTTGGGGTTATAGGATGTTGGTGTTTGGGGTTATAGGATGTTGGTGTTTGGGCTTATAGGATGTTGGTGTTTGTGGTCATAGGATGTTGGTGTTTGGGGTTATAGGATGTTGGTTTGGGGGTTATAGGATATTTGGTGTTTGGGGTTATAGGATGTTAATGTTTGTGGTTTTAGGATGTTGGTGTTTGTGGTTATAGGATGTTGGTGTTTGTGGTTTTAGGATGTTGGTGTTTGGGGTTATAGGATGTTGGTGTTTGGGGTTTTGGTGTTTGGGGTTATAGGATGTTGGTGTTTGGGGTTATAGGATGTTGGTGTTTGGGGTTATAGGATGTTGGTGTTTGGGGTTTTAGGATGTTGGTGTTTGTGGTTATAGGATGTTGGTGTTTGTGGTTATAGGATGTTGGTGTTTGGGGTTTTAGGATGTTGGTTTGGGGTTTTAGGATGTTGGTTTGTGGTTATAGGCTGTTGGTTTGTGGTCATAGGATGTTGGTGTTTGGGGTTATAGGATGTTGGTGTTTGGGGTTATAGGATGTTGGTTTGGGGTTATAGGATGTTGGTGTTTGGGGTTATAGGATGTTAATGTTTGTGGTTTTAGGATGTTGGTGTTTGGGGTTTTAGGATGTTGGTGTTTGTGGTTTTAGGATCTTGGTGTTTGGGGTTATAGGATGTTGGTGTTTGGGGTTTTAGGATGTTGGTGTTTGTGGTTATAGGATGTTGGTGTTTGGGGTTATAGGATGTTGGTGTTTGGGGTTTTAGGATGTTGGTGTTTGGGGTTTTAGGATGTTGGTGTTTGGGGTTTTAGGATGTTGGTGTTTGGGGTTATAGGATGTTGGTGTTTGGGCTTATAGGATGTTGGTGTTTGGGCTTATAGGATGTTGGTGTTTGTGGTTATAGGATGTTGGTGTTTGTGGTTATAGGATGTTGGTGTTTGGGGTTATAGGATGTTGGTGTTTGGGGTTATAGGATGTTGGTGTTTGGGGTTATAGGATGTTGGTGTTTGGGGTTATAGGATGTTGGTGTTTGGGGTTATAGGATGTTGGTGTTTGGGCTTATAGGATGTTGGTGTTTGGGGTTATAGGATGTTGGTGTTTGGGCTTATAGGATGTTGGTGTTTGGGGTTTTAGGATGTTGGTTTGGGGTTATAGGATGTTGGTGTTTGGGGTTTTAGGATGTTGGTGTTTAGGGTTTTAGGATGTTGGTGTTTGGGGTTATAGGATGTTGGTGTTTGGGGTTTTAGGATGTTGGTGTTTTAGGATGTTGGTGTTTGGGGTTTTAGGATGTTGGTGTTTGGGGTTTTAGGATGTTGGTGTTTGGTGTTTTAGGATGTTGGTGTTTAGGGTTTTAGGATGTTGGTGTTTGGGGTTTTAGGATGTTGGTGTTTGGGGTTATAGGATGTTGGTGTTTGGGGTTTTAGGATGTTGGTGTTTGGGGTTTTAGGATGTTGGTGTTTGGGGTTTTAGGATGTTGGTGTTTTAGGATGTTGGTGTTTGGGGTTTTAGGATGTTGGTGTTTTAGGATGTTGGTGTTTGGGGTTATAGGATGTTGGTGTTTGGAGTTTTAGGATGTTGGTGTTTGGGGTTTTAGGATGTTGGTGTTTGGGGTTATAGGATGTTGGTGTTTGGGGTTTTAGGATGTTGGTGTTTGGGGTTTTAGGATGTTGGTGTTTGGGCTTATAGGATGTTGGTGTTTGGGCTTATAGGATGTTGGTGTTTGTGGTCATAGGATGTTGGTGTTTGGGGTTATAGGATGTTGGTTTGGGGTTATAGGATGTTGGTGTTTGGGGTTATAGGATGTTAATGTTTGTGGTTTTAGGATGTTGGTGTTTGTGGTTATAGGATGTTGGTGTTTGTGGTTTTAGGATGTTGGTGTTTGGGGTTATAGGATGTTGGT
>BOPN01002977.1:52500-57500 GCA_017312705.2 Penaeus japonicus | reverse complement strand
TTCCTCTCGAGTGCCTTGGTCGTAGTCCATGTCTCTGATCCATATGTCATGACAGGGAGGACAAATTGGTGAAAAATCTTTGTCTTTAGACATAGTGGCAGACGACCTCGTCATATGTTACTATGTGTACCGAAGGCACTTCAACCTAGCCTGATTCGCCGTTTTAGCTCGGCTTCGCAGGATGTACTCGACTGTATGAGTTGCCCTAGGTGTACATACTTGTTCACTGCTTCTAGTACCTCGCCCTGTAATTGTATTCGCTTAACTGGGGCTCGACTGTTGAACATGACCTTAGTCTTTTTTCATGTTCATTTTTGCTGACTCGCCGAAAAGAACAATATCATCTGCAAATCATAGATTGCTTAAGTGCTCATTCCCTATTTGAATCCCTCTCTCCTTCCAATCTAACTTCTTGAATACTTCCTCCAAGCAAGCTGTAAATTGTTGCCAAATATATATATACCATTACCTCCTATATATATTTAAACAAATTATAATGCATGGGCACATTATAATTCCCGTGCGTGTGTGTGCCCGCGTGGACGGTGATATGTATGGGTGCTGTGTGCATACATACAGGCGTAGACGAACGCTTGGGGTATGTGCATAATTGCTCATTTGTATATATACGCGTCTACGATGTGCACTTATGGGCACAACCTTTATATATAGTAATGAATATATGTGCGGGCACGGGAGCGCACATAGACATGCAAACATGCATTTTTGCATAGGCCCTGCACGTATATATATAAAAAATGTCCATTCTCACATGAGTAGACCGGAAGGTCGTGAGATAGATCGGGGGATACTAAGATCTCTTAATAACATGCGAGACTAACTCAAACGTGTTATTGGAGATTAATGGTACCTCCGGACTAAAATTACTCCCCCCACCGTGCACAAGGCCGACTGGTGGGGGTACCAGGCCACACACCTCTTAAATATGATTTCCCAGTCAAGACAATGGCCCTCATTCCCCGGAAGCGAAGGAGCCCCTGGTCACGGCGGCGATCAGGATCGCTCCGGGGCAGAGGGCACTAAGAATATCCGGTTAGACCCAGGCCGCCTAAAGATGATGAATTTATGCACATACAATGTACGGACCCTGAGAACAGAAGCTGATCTTTTGACACTGCTTGAGGATTTTTTATTTATTAAATGGGATATTGTAGGGCTTTCTGAAGTTAGGAGACTAGGCGAAGAGCAGAAATTACTAAATGATGGGCACTTATTATATTGGCGAGGTAAGCCCTTGGATAGCAAACAAGAATCAGGAGTAGGTTTCTTAGTTCACAAGCGACTCGAAAAGAATGTAAGGGAATTCTACAGTGTGAGTGAAAGAGTCGTCTCTGTAATACTGAAACTAAACAACAGATATAGCCAAAAAAATATCCAAGTATACGCTCCTACCAGCAGTCATAGTGATGAGGATATAGAGAGCTTTTATGAAGATGTGCAAGCAGCTACCGATAGAGCAAACATTGTATAAGACGTAACCGTTATCAATAAAGTAAATGTCGGTAGCGACCATAGACTGGTCAGAAGTAGAGTAAAATTACAGCTAAGAAGAGAACGAAATAAGCTCATACAGAAGCCTCTCGTTAATCTAATCAACATTAAGAATAGGGCGACGGAATTCAGTATCAACATCCGAAACAAATACTCAGCTCTCGAAGATTCAGTGAGATATTAACGGAAGCTGCATTTGAAATAGGGGGTAAAGACGAAAAAGAAAAGTTCAGTAAGCTTTCGGTAGAGACAAAAGGGCTTATGAAACAGCGTAGGGACATGGAAATAACATCAGTCAGAGACAAGATAGAATCAACAAAGCTGACTAAGACGATAAACAAGAAGAAGAAAGAGGATGTACGCAAATTTAACATACGAAAAATAAACGAAGCTCTGCTTGCCGGCACCAGCCTTAAGGCAACAAAGAGGAGGCTCGGAATAGGGAAAACCAAATGTATACAGTAAAGAAACCCAACGGAGAGGCAACATACAATAAAAATGAAATTATCAAAGTAATAGAAGACTTCTATCGCAACCTATACCACTCAAACGACCAACCACATACGGAGACAAACACAACAATTGGAGATGTTCCAAACATCACGGTAGATGAAGTAAATAGGGCACTAAAAAGCATGAAAAGAGGAAAAACACCAGAAGACGGCATTAGTGTAGATCTTATTCAAGATGCAGGAGAGATCACAGCAATAAAACTGGCCAGTCTTTATAACAGATGTCTAGGCGTCGGTAAAACTGCGAAGGCCTGGAGAAACGCAATAATAATTTTAATACACAAAAAGGAAGACACAAAAGACTTTAAGAATTACCGACCTATAAGCCTCCTTTCCTTTCCCTCTGGCTTTCACTTCAATGTCCTCGCCTATTGCTTCCAGATACATCAACCATCACGACGCATGCGCGAGAAATATGAACGAAAAAGAAAAAGGAAATGGTCACGAGAAATATGAACGAAAAAGAAAAATGAAATAGTCATGAGAAATATGAACGAAAAAAAAGAAATAATCACGAGAAATATGGACCTTTGAAGTTTATACGACTTTATTCCTCTTAAGCAAATGCCTGTATTTGAAGGTTGTGGGACCCAGGACGGGATGTGGTATCAGGATGGAGAAATCTTTACAGAAAACTGCGTCGAGTACATGTGCCAAGGAGGGTTCCATGAGCGCGTCCATCAAGAGCATCAAGCTGTCTTTAACTGTGAGTCATTTCTAAGTTTCTTCATTTCTGGTTCGTCACTGTGAGGTCTGTAATTCTTAGGGATTATTGATGGATAAGAAATTCTGGTTATCTTTTTCTTCTGGTTCTATTTGATCTCTTTCTGTCTTTGAATCTGTCTGTCTGTTTTCTCTCTCTTTTTCCCTCATTCTCTCTCATTCCCCCCTCCCCTCTCTCTCTCTGTCACTCTTTCCCTCTCCCTCTCTCTCACTCTTTCCCTATCCCTCTCTCTCTTACTCTTTCCCTCTCCCTGATTTTCTCTCTCTCCCTTTCCCTCCTTTTCTCTCGCTCGCTCCTTCCCTTTCCCTGCCTCTCTCTCGTCTTCTCCTTTCCTCTTGCCTTCTCTACCTTTCTTACTCCTATTCCCCAAGGCTGTCGTGACGTGGACGGCAAATGGCACGCAAACGGAGAGACGTACGTGTACATGTGTGATGCCTACACTTGCAACGATGGCGTGTCGACCCTGCGAGAGGAAATCGTGGACAGATGTGAGCACTGGCGCCGAGCTCCTGTTCATGACTATATACTTATGTATCAGTGTATCTATCTATGGAAACTCTCTTTCTACATATAACTGTATGCCGGAGTGTTTTCACGCAGGCTGTATGGACAGCATGGGTGGATGGCACGCCAACGGGGCAATGTTCAGCGACCAGTGCAAGGACTTCGTCTGCAACAGTGGCGTTGCGACGTTCAGCAACTACCCGGCAATGCAGTGTATGTGTCTCTTCCATCAACCAGGAGTATGTGTGCGGAAGCGTGTTGGTACTCGTGTATATACATATATATATATATATTATATATATATATATATATATATATATATATATATATATATATATATATATATATATATATATATATATATATATATATATATATATATATATATATATATATATATATATATACATACACACACACACACACACACACACACACACACACACACACACACACATACACATATATATATATATATATATATATATATATATATATATATATATATATATATATATATACATACATACATACATATATATATATATATATATATATATATATATATATATATATATATATATTTACATACATACATACATATACATATACATATACACAAACATAAATGGATGCAACAATCACCCTTATAGGCTTCTCTTCTACCCAGGCTGCCAGGACAGCCAGGGCAACTGGCACCAGAACCTGGAGACTGTGACTGTTGATCATGACGTCTTCCTGTGCGTCAACGGCACAATCACGCCCACAGGAGGACACGTTCAGGAATGTTAGTGTTGGTTTTCATCTTTGGAAGGACAGGAAATGTACTTTCTTTTTTCGTGTGGTTTTAGAGGAGAGAAGTGCGTGTCAGGAAGGAAAGTGAAAAAGGAAATGATTATGATAAAACTGTGGAAAATAATAACGATGATAGATAATGATAACGATGATGATGATAATGAGGATGATAATGATTTCATAATGAAAATCATGGGAATGTTTATACAAATAATGATTATTAAATTTATAATTTTGATGATAATACCAATAATTATAATGATAATGATAATGATATTAATATTAGTAACGTTAATGATGATAATAATATCAATGATAATGATACTGATAATAGTAATAATGATAATAATAACAACATCAATGATAACCATAATGATGATAATAATTCGACGATAAAAATAACAATAATAATAACAACAACAACAACAACCACAATCACGATAATAATAGCGAAAACAAAAACAACAAAAACAACACCTCTCACGATAATAAATCAATATAAACAAATAAATAAATAAGTAATGACTGAAATAACTAATCCAGCGCTCTTAATACTTACCACGACAGGTTGCGCCGACAGCCAAGGCAATTGGTACATGACGGGATCAATATTCTTCGACGACGGAAAAGAATACCTTTGTGAGAATGGTATTTCGGTCGTGATAGGCGAAGAAACGCCGAGCACCGTTGCACCTTAGTAGAAAGGAAATGGAGGTGGAGGAGGGGAAGGAGGAGGTAGGGGGAGGAGGAAATGGAGGTGGAGGAGGAAGGGGAGGGGGAGGAAAGGGAGGGGGAGAAAGAGGAGGAGGAGGAAAAAAGTAGGAGGAGGAGAAGGATGAATTAAGTAAAACACATACACACACACACACGCACACACACACACACACACACACGCACACACACACACACACACACACACACACACACACACACACACATATATATATATATAT
>BOPN01002977.1:17500-20000 GCA_017312705.2 Penaeus japonicus | reverse complement strand
ATCATAATTTCTCTTTCCTCTCTTCCTTCATTCGCAGACTGGGAGTTCCCTGTCCTGGTCGGGTCTGTTCTTTCAGTAGCAGTTGTCGCCATCCTTGTTGTTGTCATCTGCTACAGAAAGCGAGTCAAAAGTGAGTCCTTGCGGCCAGTAGTCGGTGTCCTTACCTGCTTAGTGCGAGCAGAAACTCTGATGAACCGCCCCTGAGTTTATGAATGGATTCCCGTTCCCTTAGTGTGAATCGGTTCCCGGTGTTACGCTTTAGAGTTATGTTGTTATTTTCGTTGTAGATTTACAAGCATTTGTATTTTATCAATAAAGCCATGTTTGCGTATGATATGCGTACGAGAGGCTAACGAGGATCAAAAATCAATTGATCCATTAGTGCATTAAGTAGACTATGGGAAAGATAAGAAGATAAAGTATTCAAAATAACGTCCATACGTTGTGCAAATAAGAAAGAAAAAACAATAATGCAGAAAGTTTATGCAAAGTAATGCCCCGATTTAAAGTAAATGAATAAAAAAGGCAAAACAATAAAAAAATAAAGTAAAGAAAAGGACACCCTCTCTCCAAAACCCTCTCCCAACCAACAGGACGCCGCAGGATGTCCTCCCAGCAGCCGGCCAGCCACCCTCACCTGCCCTCGAGGCCCCACCCGCCGCTCCCTCTAAGCAGCTGCGTGCCAACTTCGGATCCTCAAGAGCACATTTACGAGGAAGTGCCAGAACCGTTCTCGTGAGGGTGAAGTCAGCATATATGAACCCCACACGCCTTTCCGGGAGAGGTAATTGAGTAGGGCAAGCAGGTCGCCACGTGAGGGCTTAGTGCCTGCTGATGAAATGGGTCGGGGGCACACACACATACATACATATATACATACATATATACATACACACATACATACACTTACTCACACCTACACACACACACACACACAGACACACACAGACACAGACACAGACACACACGCACACATGCACACACACACGCACACACACACACATATATATATATATATATATATATATATATATATATATATATATATATATATATATACATATATATACCCATACACACTTATACATCTATTTATGCCTTTATCAATTAGTTATTCTCTTATCTATTAATCTATTCCATTTCTGCATTTGTATCTTTTATAGACACACACACACACATATATATATACGAGTCATTGCATGCCTTTCATTTATAAAATCAATATTGGACCTTTGACATACGAGCATCATTGGTGAATGATGTTACAGATTCGAGAATTTATCAGACTGAATTAATTACAAATATTAATAATTCACCGAAAGTACCTTCTTTACTGGTAAACCCAGAAGTCTGCATATATGTATACATATGTATGTATATATGTATGTATATATATATATATATATATATATATATATATATATATATGAATATATATATATATATATATATATATATATATATATATATATATATATATATATATATATATATATATATTTATTTACAAATATATGTGTATATATAGAATGAAATCTTTGACAATTTTTTTTTATGTAACCCACGGTCGGGCGCTCCGTAAAGGGGGGGGGGGTGTCAGCAGCTTGTCAATTCAGCAACGAGAAAAAGCAGTCTCATCAACCATCCCTGGCCACATCTTGACAGACCGACTGGCACACAATCTGCACGCAAGATGTTACAGGCACTCCATAGGGCGAAGTCGTAATGCAAGCCAGGAATGTCTTCAGAGGCGAGGTGTGCGGCCGGGGGAATCCAGCCCACAGGGGTGCCACCAGTGGGAAAGACTCAGAACCTGTTCGAGTATAAATGTGTGAATGAATCAGGTTTAAGGAAACATGACGGAATATATCTGGGTTTACTTAATCTTATTCATTTGTATAGAGAGGATCCTGGCGTGAGGACTGCTCCTCCGAGGGAAGAGTTGCTGGTCTCAAGCAACAGACAGGGAGAGAATGTTTTTTTTGTCTTTTTGTGTGTGTATGTATATATATATATATATATATATATATATATATAGAGAGAGAGAGAGAGAGAGAGAGAGAGAGAGAGAGAGAGAAAGAGAGAGAGATAGATAGATAGATAGATAGATAGAGAGAGAGAGAGGAGACTCTATACCATACCAAGGAACAAGCGATAGGTATGAATCACGTATTTCTGAAATGATAATGCGAATACCAGAAGGATAAGGATAAGCCAGATTTGCGGATCAGATTCAAGAAGGAAACACTTAAACGGTGTTGTATCTATATCTGGTCATGGGCGGAGGGAATAACAGAACAAAATGGTGCATCACCCTTCATTTGCTCTCTCTCTCTTTCTCTCTCTCTCTCTCTCTCTTTTTTTTCTCTCTCTCTTTTTGTGTGTGTATGAGTCTCTCTCTGTCTGTCTATCTGTTTGCATCTCTATCTCTGTCTCTATGTTTGTTTGCCTATCTCTCTCTCTCTCTTTCTATCTCTGTCTATATGTCACACACTCTCTC
>BOPN01002977.1:7500-10000 GCA_017312705.2 Penaeus japonicus | reverse complement strand
CCTCCAGGGGGGTAACAGAGTGTGCCTAGGTGATTCCGACATGATTCTAAGTAAATCCTCCAGGGAGGTAACAGAGCGCTCCTGTTTGATTCCAACATGATTCTAAGTAAATCTTCAGGGGAGGTAACAGAGCGCTCCTGTTTGATTCCGACATGATTCTAAGTAAATCTTCAGGGGAGGTAACAGAGCGTTCCTGTTTGATTCTGACATGATTCTAAGTAAATCTTCAGGGGAGGTAACAGAGCGTTCTTGTTTGATTCCAACATGATTCTAAGTAAATCTTCCAGGGAGGTAACAGAGCGTTCCTGTTTGATTCTGACATGATTCTAAGTAAATCTTCTTGGGAGGTAAGAAAGCATTCCTGTTTGATTCCAACATGATTCTAGGTAAATCCTCCAGGGAGGTAACAGAGCATACCTAGGTAATTCCGACATGATTCTAAGTGAATCTTCAGGTTAGGTAACAGAGCGTTCCTCTTTGATTCCGACATGATTCTAAGTAAATCCACAGGGAGGTAACAGAGCTTGCCTAGGTGATTCTGACATGATTCTAAATAAATCTTCAGGGGAGATAACAGAGCGTTCCTCTTTGATTCCGACATGATTCTAAGTAAATCTTCCTAGGAGGTAAAAAAACGTTCATGTTTTATTCCAACATGATTCTAAGTAAATCCTCCAGGGAGGTAACAGAGCGTTCCTCTTTAATTCTGACATAATTCTAAGTAAATCTTCAGGGGAGGTAACAGAGTGTACCTAGTTTGATTCTGACATGATTCTAAGTAAATCTTCAGGGGAGGTAACAAAGCATTCCTCTTTGATTCTGACATGATTCTAAATAAATCCTCCAGGGAGGTAACAGAGCGTACTTATTTGATTCCAACATGATTCTAAATAAATCTTCAGGGGAGGTAACAGAGCATTCCTGGTTGATTCCGACATGATTCTAAGTAAATCTTCCTAGGAGGTAAGAAAACATTCATTTTTTTTTCCAACATGATTCTAAGTAAATCTTCAGGGGAGGAAACAGAGCGTTCCTCTTTGATTCTGACATAATTCTAAGTAAATCCTCCAGGGAGGTAACAGAGCATCCCTAGGTGATTCTGACATGATTCTGAGTAAATCTTCAGGGGAGGTAACAGAGCGTACCTAGTTTGATTCTGACATGATTCTAAGTAAATCTTCAGGGGAGGTAACAGAGCGTACCTAGTTTGATTCTGACATGATTCTAAGTAAATCTTCAGGGGAGGTAACAGAGCATTCCTGTTTGATTCCGACATGATTCTAAGTAAATCTTCAGGGGAGGTAACAGAGCGTACCTAGTTTGATTCTGACATGATTCTAAGTAAATCTTCAGGGGAGGTAACAGAGCATACCTAGGTGATTCTAACATGATTCTAAGTTAATCTTCAGGGGAGGTAACAAAGCATTCCTGTTTGATTCTGACATGATTCTAAATAAATCTTCAGGGGAGGTAACAGGGCATACTTCTTTGATTCCAACATGATTCTAAGTAAATCTTCAGGGGAGGTAACAGAGCATTCCTGTTTGATTCTGACATGATTCTAAGTAAATCTTCAGGGGAGGTAACAGAGCGTACCTATTTTGATTATGACATGATTCTAAGTAAATCTTCATGAGAGGTAACAGAGGGTACCTATTTTGATTCCAACATGTTCAGCTAGTATAATGGGTGTTTTGGCTGTAATATCTATTTTTAGAACATATTTTTGGATGCTGGTAGTGAATAGGCGATGACCCTGTGTCACTTATCTGCCTGATGAGTTAATGATGACTGAAGACTATGGGCAGGTTGGCAATGATCATGATTTCATATTTGAAAGGTTTTGTTGATAATCGTTTGAAATGCAGTGAGATTATTTGCACAAGCTGTATTCAGCCAATTGTCTAAAATCATTATCAAGTGTAAAGTGCAATAATTTTCAATAAAACAAAGGGTCTGGTAATTCAAGGATGCAATTAAAACAAGTTTGAAGGCTTTGAAATAAGTCATCCTTTTGCGTATATCCCATTCATTCTGTTCTCTTGAGAAGAAACAACTTTGTTCTTCTGTTAAATAGAAATGTGAATGGATAAGAACGTGCCGTTCTTTATTAGCTTATTTGCTGCTTTCTTGAAAACGGTTAGGTTATTATTATTATTTTTATTATTACTATTATTATTTTTTTTTTGTCTGTTCTGCCTTTGTTTTCATCTTGCAACTCTGCAACGTGACTGGTGTTATGTTTTCTAAGTACTTTCCTTATGTCTGAGCAAGTGACTAATTCAGTGAAACTTTATAGATTTTCTTTTACATTTTGCAAAAGCAGTTGTCCATATATTGCAAAGTTGTCGATAAAACCTCTCATCTAGGTATCTTAATGGGAAGAAGAAGGTATATGATTAGTTGAGTCACCCCTCTCCCGTGTTCTCGAAACCTGTCGTGACGTCACAAGCAAATTCTTGACGTTATACAAATTGTGACGTCACGTCTTCCCTGAGCA
>BOPN01002976.1:175000-181025 GCA_017312705.2 Penaeus japonicus | reverse complement strand
TATATATATATATACACACACATCGTACGCAAACGAATTTACTCCAAGGTAGAACTTCTGAGTGTCACCCCAACCTTATGACTCTCTGTCCGGCAGACTTACCCGTGGCAGCAGTCGACAGGGAATCCCTGAGAGTTGCCAGATGTACCTTGTTCATTTGATTTATTAATTGCAATCACTTCTCGCACTTCACTACGAGAAGCTTTCTATGTATCTTACGAGTGAAATATATATTTGATCAACAGTGCTACTTCATATGGATGACATATTTACATACATGACACCTTTAAGGTAGGTTCTATATATTTACGTTGTTGGTCTTGAACTAAATGTGAAAGTTATTTGCGAAAAAAGTGTTTACATTATAACAATTGCCCCGCTCTAAATGTCATGTGTTGGTCACTACCCGACACAGAATCAGTGTTGGGTGCGTTTGGGTTTAAGGGCGTGATCAAGGGTGTGTGATCATTTTGGTATGTATGTTTATCTTTCAAGGGAATAGAATCAAGACTTGGGAGTTATATTTTTATAGTTTTTGAAAATGTACTTTGGTATATAGATACTGATGTATACATTTATATATATATATATATATATATATATATATATATATATATATGTATATATATATATATGTATATGTATAATACATATATATATATATATATATATATATATATATATATATATATATATATATATATATGTATATATATATATATATATATATATATATATATATATATATATATATATATATATATATATATATAGATATATACATATATATGTATATATATACAGTACATATATATATATATATATATATATATATATATATATATATATATATATATATATGCATATATATATATATATATATATATATATATATATATATATATATATATATATATATATATATATATATATATATATATATATATATATATATATATATATATATATATATATATATATATATATATATATATATATATATATATATATATATATATATATATATATATATACATATATATATATATATATATATATATATATATATATATATATATATGTATATATATATATATATATATATATATATATATATATATATATATATATATATATATATATATATATAAATATATATATATATATATATTTGTATATATATATATATATATATATATATGTATATATATATATATATATATATATATATATATATGCATATATATATATATATATATATATATATATATATATATATATATACATATATATATATATATATATATATATATATATATATATATATATATATATATATATATATATATATATATATATATATATATATATATATATATACATGCACACACACACACACACACACACACACACACACACACACACACACACATATATATATACAGAGAGAGAGCATATATATATATATACACATATATTATATATATATATATATATATATATCATTTTATATAGTCATTCTTTTATAAGATTTTCCTCTATCATCATTTTTGTCTGGTTTCCACCTATAGCTTATCTAAAGCGTTTGTACTATATATATATATATATATATATATATACTTTTATTATGTGTGTGTGTGTGTTTATGAAATTCTCTTTTTACACTTCGGCTTCAATTCAAAAGGAAATATGTTCCATTTTTATCGCTATAAGATATGTCACTGTGGAAGTCACATGACGTAAAGATCATTATACACACACACACACACACACACACACACACACACTGCCCTGTATCCTTATCAGTTGCTGATGACGCGATACCGTTATCAATTTTACCTCGGAATCCAACAAACGGAAGATGCTAACTATAAGTACAAATCCATACCTAAAAAACATCATATATCTTTGAAGTAAAAATGTAAGACTCCGGAGTAACCAAAACAATATCAAAAAAGGACAGAGACGCTTGCAATAATCATAAACTGGAAGCTGTTAAAATGATGTCAATACTTGCTTACTTGCAACCCTACTGGAGCGAGTAAAGCTGTAATGATTTTCCGTATCTTAAGTGTCAACTATTTCTCATAAAGTTATCAAGGGAAAGAAGAGAAAGAGGTAATATAATTGAGTGAGGTCTCTTTGTTGATTTAGACGGTTTGTTTGGATTGGGACGACGTGAGTACACAGGGAAGTGAGGTAAGGAACATGAGAGAAACGAGGTAAGTGCAGAAGTGATGAGAACGACTTGGAAATTGATAGGAGAGGATGAAGGGCGTGGGAGAAGGAGAGAAAGGGAATGGAGATGTAGAGGGGAGAGGGAGGATGGAAGAGGAGTGGGGGAGGAGGGGAGGGAGAAGAAGAGGGAAAAAGAGAGGCGGAAAGGAGGAGGAGGAAGAAGAAGAAGAAGAAGATTAATAAGAGAGAGAGAGAGAGATAAATAGATCGATAGATAGATAGAGAGAGAGAGAGAGAGAGAAATAGAGGGAGAGAGAGAGAGAGAGAGAGAGAGAGAGAGAGAGAGAGAGAGAGAGAGAGAGAGAGAGAGAGAGAGAGAGAGAGAGCATGAGAAGCATGAAGGATTGAAATAGAATGGAAGATAAGGAAGAAGAGTAGTAAAACAAAGAGGAAGCAAGAGAGAAAGATTAGAAAATGAAAAGGAGAGCGATCGGGAGAGAGAAACCAAAGGAAGAGAGAGAAAGAGACGAAAAGGGAAATAGAAAGAAAAGGTAGGGAGAGGGACACATAGCTCTTCCCTTTCATAAGTTGATGCAAAACTAAGAATCTTGTCATAAACACCATACTGATCAGTGCAGTGAGAAAATAATCAATATCTGGATGTTTAGTGCGAACACCTGTAGGCAAAAGCTGCCCGCATGGGGGTACACCTGCGCAGTTTTCGATGAGCGTGCTTCCATACTCTCGTCTTGTTCTGTTAGTACCCCTCGGTAAGTGAGATGGGAAAGATTATTTAAAAAAGCTTAAGCTGACAAATGACTGGAAACTCCATTGGTGAAAACGACCTAAAATTTTGAACTGTTTCATTTGGCTATGTTGGTGCGGTTGGTAGCCCTACATTGCGTGCTGCTATATTTGGGATAGTTTTCATACTCTATGCGCTTGTGCTTGCTGGAGACACTGCAGATAGGATAGGACGCGACTTCCTGCAAGTATATCAAATGAATTATCAAGTTACTCACAATAGATACATCTCATCATGGTGTTGAAATGTGTTTTTTTTTCTCTTTATCTATCTAGCAAACTTTAATCATAAATGAAGTGAAATATCCACAGGATTAAATCTCTTATCTTGGTTAATAATATGTAGGTGTGTGTGTTATATCTCCAGTCCATACGATCTCATCTGTCTTAGTTTTGTTAACAATTTCATAATTGTTTTGAGATAGATTTAATAAGAAAGAACATACGAAAAGCTTCAAAATTCACTCACATAACACCTCCTTTCCTCAGACAGCCTATAACGAACGAGCGACACTTCTGCAGATAAGCCCTCAGATTACCAAAGCACAAGAATAACAGCATAAATACAACCAACCATTCGTCAACCTAACGACGACAACCAAACGAGAGGTAAAGAAAACAAAGAAAACGGGAAGTTAAGAATGGGAAACCGACACAGCTCATTCACGGAGGAGGAACTGCACGAATATGAAGACCTCACTTTCCTTACCAGGAAGGAGATTCTCTTGTGAGTTTTTTTTCTTTTTGGACTCTTCGGTCTGTTTTTTTCATTATGATTATGATTATGATGATGATGTTGATGATGGTACTAATACTAATGATGATAATAATAACTATTATTATCCATTGTATTGCCATTACTGTTATCATAATTATTGTTGTGATTATTATGATGGCAGTAATACTACTAATAAAATAATTATAATAATATCAGTAGTAGATTGATGACAGTAACAACAACATAAACAAATTACATTTCGTCAAGTGATCCTCTAACATTTTCCACAATACTTCCTCCACACAAGGGCTTGGAAAAGATGGGTAGATCTTATGGGACCCGAGGCAGGGAACGACAGGTTCGCCCGCTATCCAGAGGAACATTTTCAGGAACTACCAGAGTTAAAGGTGAGACAGAAAACGGAGTCGGGAACAGGGGTGACTGTTGTAATTGAGGTGGACCTTTAACTGTCTCGTCACGCTTGCTTGTAAGAACCCTCTGGCTAGACTGTCTCTTTAGTAGGTCCATTTGTATCCTAACCAACGATTTGTCACTTCTTGCACATGAGGATAGATTATTCTGCCTATAAGGTGTAATCGACACCCAAGCATTGAACACTGTCGCCATATAACTCCCCCCCACCCTCAAACTCCTCCCCTGGTCTCGGTGGGTCGAGGTCCAGTTCCGCTGACCCCTGTATCATGACTGACTGCATGCTAAAGGTCACTCTAAGTGATATTATCTCCCTGCATTTCGTCGAAAGATACAAAGACGTCAAATAAATCATTCTCTTTCAGTACGTGTTCCCTGAGCCAAGCGTGGACACAATCCATGTCTGTATATAAAGAAACTCTCTACCGCTCTGCCCATTAGATTCTTTTTCTAACACCATTTCTCTATCCTCACTCATCAGCACAACCCCTTTAAGGAGCGGATCACCAAAGTGTTCTCCTCGGCCCAGGATCAAAGGATAAGCTTCGAGGATTTCTTGGATCTCCTGTCGGTGATGAGTGACAAAGCTCCCCTGCAACTCAAAGCTCATTACGCTTTTCACATCTTCGGTAATTATGATGACATTGATGAGCGAAACCCAGAGAGCTGAATATTTGTTTGAGTTTCCCCTTCAATTTGTTTTCTCTCACCCTCCTCCCGCACCTATTTTCTTTCACCAATTTCTATTTCAAAGACTATCCTTCTCATCATTTCCTTGAATTATCTTTATCCTTACCTTTTCTCAGATTTTAACGAAGACCTTATCATAGACGGAGAAGACTTGGATTTTGTTGTTGATCGTCTTACCGGAAAGGAAAACCTGTTGCCAGAGGAGAAAGACAGGCTTATTAAGACGGTGAGTTGAAAGAAAGGGAGCCATAAGGGAACATAATGAACATATAAGGAAAGGAAAAGGAAGAACTAAATGGGGAAAGCGAATAGTAGAAAGTCAGTAATGAAATAGTGGAGAAATGTACGCGATAATAACCTCTTATTCGTATTTCCAACAGCTGCTGCAGGAAACGGATCTGGACGGGGGTGGCATATCCGTTGAGGAATTCAAGCATTTATTGACCAAGTGTCCTGATTTCATTCACTCGTTCAGGTTTTCTGTGTGAGAAACACTACTTCAGGAAAAAAAAAAGTTGAGAATCAAAGAAAACGTTAGCCGAGAGTCTATGTAGCATAGACTATTCTATTTTTCTACAAAATGAATGCGGTTAATCTGGAAATTATTTTTAATTAACGGCGACTTCGATTTCTAACTGGTGAAGTAATTCATTCAGATACGCGCGCTTATACACATAATATTTAATGGCTTATATTACATACTACCAGTATTATTAAGGGTGTACAAAAACACATATACTACTGATTGATCATGCAATGACTATATATCAGAGTCTGATTACGATGCAAGAATCTTGAAATAACATGTGTAGCTTTATGATTAACATAAAAATGTATAGAGCCGACTGAATAAATAATTTATGAATACAGTTTCTGATTCATTACTAATCCCACTCTATCTCTTTATTGTTTTAACTATATCTACATTTATATTCATATACCATATTACCTGTATGTATTTATATCTATATTTATCTATCTATATACATTATTATCTATCTACGTTTATATAGCTACAGACACTAAAATCATACGCCATACATATCAAGATGTTCGGAAGCCATGTCATTATCAACAACTGACAGATACGCTATAAAAAAAATTAGATATAGAAAATAAGGTTACACTTTTTGAGGGCATACGAAGGAGATACCTGTTATTCCCTTGTTATGTCCTACTGATCCCTAATCACACCATCCATTT
>BOPN01002976.1:157500-170000 GCA_017312705.2 Penaeus japonicus | reverse complement strand
AGTATATATATATATATATATATATATATATATATATACATACATATATACATATATATATATATATATATATATATATATAAATATATATATATATATATATATATATATACATACATATATACATTCAATATATATATATATATATATATATATATATATATATATATATATATATATATATATATATATATATATATATATATATATATGTGTGTATATATGTGTGTGTGTGTGTGTGTGTGTGTGTGTATATATATACATATATATATATATATATATATATATATATATATATATATATATATAATATATATATATATATATATATATATATATATATATATATATATATATATATATATATATATATATATATATATACATAATATGTATATATATATATATATATATATATATATATATATATATATATATATATATATAATATAAATATATATATACATATATATATATATATATATATATATATATATATATATATATATATATATATATATAGAGATATATATACATACATATATATATATATATATATATATATATATATATATATATATATATATATATATATATATATACATATACACATACATATATATACATATATATATGTAAGTAGGTAATGCATATGAGTTTATTTAAGCATACAATCTAATAGGCATATTTATCAAGACATGCTTAAACGGCTGAGACTTTCCATGCGCATGATCTCCATTCCTTCATGCACACAATGACAGACAACTGATTGGTCAACATTTCCGAACCTGCGGGAAAGAATGGCGTCTGGACTAATAGCACTCGGTCTCGGTGTCCAGAATCAGTCCCCTCGCAGCCGTGGCGGGGAGAAGGCTGGTCAAGGGGAGAGAGTGTCAAAGGTTTTTGTTATTTACGTTTTTTTTTGTACGGTGTTTTCTCTGGGTTGAGTTCTGATATGTTTATTTTTTGTGGTTGTTGTGGTTTGCTCTGATTTGATTTTTCTTTGCAAAATTTTCATGGGATTTGAACCGATAATCATAATTTTGGAAAGACAAGAAAAAAAAGAAATCTTACCATATTATATACTTTGAATATTATATATAAGAATATAACATTTGACATTTATCTGCATATTTAATGAAAACATTATACTTACGATTATAACAAATAATATTCATCTTCATATTTACTTCAACATTATACATTAGCTCATAACTTTTCACAATTATCTACATAAATACTTGAAACATCATGTACAATATCATAACTATGACATTTACCTACATACATATTTAATAAACCATATATAAGCTTATAACACTCAGGTCCTGGCACTGAAGATGGCGATTGTCCTTCGTGAAATGGCACTGGGAAGAGTGCCACATTTCCTCTTCGTCTTGGCCCTTGGTTCGAGCGTCACATGGGCTCACCACCACTACTACTACGGAACGAAGGACTGGTCGGTTAATGGGACCGCAGATGATATTAGAGAAGTAAGTTTTGGTGTATAGTCTATTTTGGGTTAATCATGGTATATATCTGTGTATTGGGAGAATATTCTATAAACGATATCTATAGAGATTTAATCAAAGGCATTGTGGCACTTGTTTCTCATTAAGTTAAGGATAACTCTCCGAATCTAGAAGTCAGACAGATAATGTCGAATTTTGAAAAGAGTTTGAACATAGGCCTACGTTGATATCCTTCATGTGCAGGATGTCACGCCAACGATGTGTGGGATATTATGCAATAACAGAGGATGTGATGCCTTCACTCACCCTACCTCGCCTCGTGGCCAGTGCTCCCTCTACTCAAACTATACAAGCATTGTCAGCTCTTCAAATATAACGCTTTTCTTAAGGGGTAAAGTTTTTTTTTCAAGATTACCTTTTTTATGTAGGTTGAATATGAGTGTTACTTTGCAAAGAAACTGATAAGCATTTTGTTAAATATAAGATTTATTTATTATTATTATTTTTTTATTATTATTATTTTTTTTTGTCAAACGCAAACTGAGAGGCTTTGTAAGGAAAATACTCATTACCAAATACATTCTGATGATTTCATTTCCAGACAAAAACAAATGCTTAAGTAACGAGAGTGACTGCCATGCTAAAGCCAGCTGTGAACCTGACCACGGTATCAACTACACCTGCACGTGTACTGATTGGTATTATGGCAATGGATTCGACTGTAAAGGTGCCTTATTTGGTATAATGTACTTCACTTACACCCGGCTGACACTATAAGATATAAAAAAACTATAAAACTATATACATAACGAAAGAAACTATGTTTATCTGTGAAGTAATACACACGCACATTTGTATACTAACATGTATGTATGTTTGCATGTATGTATGTAACTATATATATATATATATATATATATATATATATATATATATATATATATATATATATATATATACATATCTATAGCCTCCTGTACACACACACACACACACACACAGTCTAAAGTAATTATTCGTACTACTTCAGAAATCGTGAAATTAATCTTGCTTCCCAGATGCCTGTGAGCTGAACACCTGTTTCCCTGATGTTGCATGCAATGTCACTTTCAACGAGACTTTGTTCGTCTGTGGTCCTTGCCCCTTCGGGTTCGGGGGAAACGGTAGCTATTGCGTGAAATTAAAGGTATATTAAATAATGTTTATTATCATCTCATGAAAGATCATTTCTAATGTACCTTATTCGTCTAGATATATAACAGTCAACGTAAAGCCTTTATTAAAAAAGCGAAAGTGTACTATTTGATATATCCTTCATATATTTAATATATTGTAAGTTATATATTTTATATCTTCCTTCCATAGTGCCCGCCAGGCTATGCAGGTGACGGCGTGACCTGCGGACCTGACAGTGACCTGGACGGCATCCCCAACGTCGAGCTCCCTTGCGTCGATCCTCAGTGTCGCCAAGACAACTGCCCTGTGGTGCCCAACGCCGACCAGGGAAACGTCGACGGCGACGGCTTTGGTGACGTTTGTGACGCCGACGCCGATGACGACGGGTTGGCTGATAGTGACGTAAGATCATGCAAAACATCTGCCATGCGAGACATTTTGCAAACTGAGAATTCTCGCGTTTAGGCTTTAGTTAGGGGAAAGGTTTTGTTATGTTGCAAGCGTCGTTCTAGAAATGTTTGACGGTCCTGTTGAGACGCCGCCCTCCACAGGACAACTGCCCGCTGGTGCACAACCCCGGCCAGAGTGACGGTGACGCGGACGGCCACGGCGACGACTG
Source organism: Penaeus japonicus (assembly GCA_017312705.2). Lineage (NCBI taxonomy): Eukaryota > Metazoa > Arthropoda > Malacostraca > Decapoda > Penaeidae > Penaeus > Penaeus japonicus. The sequence goes on along the minus strand of BOPN01002976.1, from coordinate 166,733 downwards.
CGACAACTGCCCGAACGACTCCAACCCAAGCCAGGACGACGCTGACGGCGACGGGGCCGGCGACGTCTGTGACGCCGATGCAGATGACGACGGTAGGTAACCGAGCGATAAGTCGTCTCTTAATTAAGATTATTCAAATATGCAAACCTGATACAAGAGACATCGCTATGAGAAATGCAAGCGGAATAAAAGGGAAGATATTACTGCAATTCAGGCATTGCGAATGACGTTGACAACTGCGCGGAAGTGGCCAACGGCGACCAATCAGACCTTGACGGCGATGGAGTGGGAGACGCCTGCGATAACTGCCCTCTGACCGCCAACGCTGACCAGGCTGACGGCAACGCTAACCTTTTTGGGGATGCGTGCGATGATGACGTGGATACAGATGCGTGAGTGTCGATAAAAAGAAAATAATCATAAAAAAAATACATGAATAAAAAATCTCCCTAAATTTCGTAACATTAAAATTCATAGACAAAAAAGTAAAGAGAACGAATTTCGTACGTGATCAGCTGAGACACGAATGATAACCATACTTGAAATCCGCCGTTGTTTTATGCGAGCCTGGACTCATCTCCCTCACACACAAACGCACACAAGTAAATAAATTTCCCGCCATGACCTGAGTCAACATTTCCTCGCAGTGACGCCATCTTGGACTCGCTGGACAACTGTCCCTCCACCCCGAATAGCGACCAGGGCGACATCGACAAGGACGGAATCGGCGACGTTTGCGATGACGACGCGGATAACGACGGAGTCCTCAACGGCGACGACAACTGCATCCTCGTCGCCAACGCTGACCAAGGGGACGTCAACTCAGACGGCGTTGGGGACGCGTGTTCGCAGGACCATGATGGGGACGGACACGTGGACGCTATAGACACGTGTCCGAAGAGTGGCGCCCTCTGGCACGAGAGCTTGGGGTCGGTTGGAATTTTCTGCTTCCCTTTCGTATCTTTGTATCTTTTCGCTGCTTATCTGTCAGTCTCCTTTAATGATTGATTGGAAGGTACAGAAGGTACAATTATGTATTATTATTATTATTATTTTTTTTATCTCAGGACGTTACAAGTAGTTCGGCTGCATAGCTTCAAAGCACCAGAGTGGACATTCTCCGCGGACGGTCTGCAGAGTTACGAAAGCAAATATTCCGACCCAACGATGGCTCTTGGTATTGATAGATCTTTGATTGATTTCTCATTGTCAGAATTATTGTTTATCACTTCCGCCCTTTGTTTAGAGAAGTGAATCTGTTTTCTCCGAGAAGCATTTTTCGTTAATGTCATTTTGAAATTGTTAGAACGGTCTTTTGTTTATTGATCTATTTCTCTTGTAGGAAACGTCAGGGTTAGCAGTGTCGATCTGACATTCACAATATTCGTGGACAGTGATTTCGGGGACGATTTCATCGGCTTTACCTTTAGGTACGTATCCCTTCATCTTTTTTTCTTTCTTTCAAAGTCCCTCTAGATCTCGACAATCAATCGAAGATAGTGATCTAAATACCAAACTTATCCTCGCCATTGGCTCTTCTCTCTCTGCAGTTTCCACGATCACTCCTCCTTCTACGTGATTATGTGGAGGCAGGATGTGGAGACTAGCTTCTCCGCCTCGTCCGACAGAGGAATCTTTCTCAAGTGGGTCGACAGTGCTCAAGGTCCCGGATCTACCTTAAGGTCGGACTTGTGGTCTGACGATTCCAGCGGAGAAGTAAACACGCTCGTTGTCTTGGCTTTTTGGGGGAGGTTTCTTGTGTATTTGTTTCTGGTATTTTGATTTTTAGGAGTCGGTCGTATTTTGAGTTATTCCTTGTATATGAATCTGTTTTTTATTAATTATAGTTATTATCAGCGTTTTCTTTATTATTATCACCATCTTCATCGCCATCGCCATCGCCATCGTCTTCGTCATTATTATTATCATTATTTTCATTATTAACATCATTATTATCATCATTATCATATCATTATCATTTTGATGATAATTACAACGATTAAGATGATTGTAATAGTATATAGTAACAGCAAATAATAATGAATTTACTAATAGTAACATCAGTAATTTGACGGTAACATAATATAACGATAAGGATAGTAAATATTAGCACCATGATAACAACATTGATACCGATAATATCAGCAATGACAATAACGATAATAAAAGATAAAATAACTAAAAAGATCATCTACTTTCTTCCAGACTATCGTATTATGGCACAACCGATTCCCTTGGTCCAAAAAGTTATCGTATGGTCTGAAGATTCTCCATCGACCTCTGATTGGTGTCATTCGCGTGTTCCTCAGTTCAGGGAAGACACTGTTGCTGGATTCTGGCAATATTTATGATAATCAGTTAACAGGAGGGCGATTTGGTCCCTTCTGTTTCAATCAGAAGAACGTGATGTGGGCGAACCTTCTTTATTACTGCAATGGTTGGTTGTGTTTGATCATGAGTGGTTGTGGTTGTGTGGATGTTGGTTGGTTGGGTATGGGTATGGGTATGTATACGGTGATTTGTGTATGGAGGTGGAATCGAAGAGATAGTCACGGTAGTAAAAGAAATGGCGAGCGTGTTTCGTCTGTTATTGTGGTTGTGTTTCATTTCACGGGTAAATATGAACAGAGATAGGTATGCACGTTCACTGATTTTGGAATAAAAAAAATAATAATAATACGGTGCAAGCTTTTTATGTTAGAGGGCAAGGTCATGCCTCATTTAATGGATCATATTGTTAGGTCTATTCCCCTCACTCTCAGGTAGTAAATATGATTAACAAAGACACACCACAGGATAAAGAATTCATAAATCATACTATGTTTGCACAAGTGTGGAATTACTCAAACATTTCCCATCATATTCCATGGACAGTGGATTAAGTTAATGAAGACTTTAAACAGGGAGTAAGACCTACCCTGAGACTCGTAAGCGCACACTTCACACTCATTCCCCAACAGACAAGATCCCCCAGAAGATGTACGACGACCTGCCTTCGTCGTTACAAGCTAACGCCGAGATCGAGGACGACCCCGTGTACCGTCCGTGCTGGGACTGCCATCATTACGCTGACTGCAACATTGCCGGCTCCTCCCATACGTGCACTTGTAAGCCAGGATACACTGGTGATGGGAAAAGCTGCATCAGTAAGTGCTGACTACTGCTGCTTTCAAGACTCTCGGCATTATTTTTTTCATACTCATTTTAAGGCTAGGTACAACCGTATATATTATGCTTCACACACACACGCACGTGCACATATTTGTATATGAAACTTTAAATGCCCACAGACCCATGTCAACACACGGTATGCCCGGAAGGAAGCTTCTGCAACCACACCTTCACCGGGAGTTTCTATACGTGCAACAAATATCCACCGTGGTTGGTGCAGTCCCTGGTGCGTCCTGCCTCTTCTTTACAAGCTTTACTCCACTTAAATATCAATAACCTATTCGAAAACAAACAAACAAAAAAACTGCAGTGTAACATTTCTCGATTATAAGCCATCATACAAAGTGGAACCTACTATAGTCGCCGGCACAAAGTTAGGCGAAACTAACCCCGCCCCCTTCTAACCGCTTCTCCCTATCTTGCTAATCATGTGTTTCGCATTCACTCGCTCGTCTTGTATCCAGCGAGAATAGCAATTATGATTGGCCGTGGGGATAAGGGGGCGTGGCTAATCTCGCCTGACTTTGTGATGGTGACTGCTGACTTACTACCTTTTTTTCAAAAACTTCTTCAACACCCCTCACTCCCCTCCCGACAGTGCCCCGAAGGTCAAGCTGGGAATGGCCTCAATTGTGGCCTCGACAGTGACAGGGACGGATACCCTGACGTGGCTCTCGAGTGTTCCGACGAGCGCTGCGCCCTAGATAACTGCGTCTTCGTCTACAATCCAGATCAACTCGATGCCGACGGCGATTACGTTGGAGACGCTTGCGATCTCGACGTAGACGGTGACGGGAGGAACGTTAGATTCGTAAGATTCATCTTGCATTGGTTGCAGGCAATGTGTATATATGGTTCTAAGGATATATATGGTGATTGAATATTTGGGGATGTAGAGGCGATAGGGAATATAGACTATGTGGAGATACAAAAGCTATAAAGATTTATCATTATTCATTACTTTATAATTTTTTACCAGTGTCTTGATTTAGTCTTTCGATGTACGGATAAACATATCGTTCTGTCCCGTGAAGTCTGATATATCGTTTTTTTTTTTACGTAAAATCGTTGACGGAACATGAAAGAACATCACTGCTAGACTAGATTTGAGTGGAGGCATCATCTAGGCCTATGGCATTGTCACACTTTTACTCAGGAATTTATGTTTATTTCAGAGCAATTAATTATAATGGAATATATTTATCAATTTTCCATATAACCAGTGTGATTGCAATATTACTTTCTTCTTAATTTATTATTTTAAGGTCTGCAATATTACTTTATTAAATAATAGTTTTATTCTCGTCTATTGAGAAAGGAAACTGCGAGCCACTGACGATTTATAATTAACGGAAAGATAAATGCAAGAAATAACTTCAACATTTATTATTTATTATTCACTATGCACACAGTACATTATCTTTTAATGAATGATGCCCTACACAATCACCCCACTCACTCACCTTTCGCATTACATGGTAATCCTAACACTATAGTAGCACAGTCACTTCACAAAGTCATTTCAAAGTAGTCATTTCACCGATATTTATTTCACAATATTCAGTCACGTATAACGAATCATTTCAAAGTTCGCACTGCACAACCCAAGCTTTATAAGTTCAGTACTTGGTTATCTATCCTATAGTTTCGTTACTTAGTTTCAGCACTTTATATATTTTATATATATGTATATATGTATATATGTAAATATTGATATATCTGTATCTGGATTTTCTAATGAAAACAGCCAAAAGGGTCAAAAGCACGTCCTTTTCAGCCGGTGGTGAACAGCGATCTCTCTTCCTATGCAGTCGCTTAGGCCTAAGAAAGTTGCTACCGCCAATAAGACATTTGCTAGTTATGTCCAAGCTTTCTTACCCGCGGGAATATTTACATACACTAACGAGGATAACCACCCTTTACTCGACCATACAGCAGTCACACCTTACATTCGCTAATATTCGTATTTTGTATATAGATAATTGTATTTATTTATATACGGTTACGTTAATTAATTGTAATTATCGTGACAGGCATGTATAATATGAATTGTAAATTTTGTGTTAATGTGATATGGCTGTCGAATACCCACTGCTAATTTGCAATTGTTTTGAAATTATATTTTTTCCATTAATTATCACGTATATTTTGACTAAATTGATAGCTTGCATATGTAAGTACTTTTGACTATGGCACAATACATTCAATATTACTACAATAGAAACATCCAGTTAGATTCAGGGTGCTTTGAATCTCCCTACCCATGTTAAGGTGGAAACCATGAGTCAAAGGCTTATACTCATGGGGATCATCAAAGGTCGTAGTAGAAATAGTGATTAGTGATTTATTTAGAGAGTAACAATGTAAAATAAAAGGAGGGTGTATAAAATGCACTCACAACAACGACTTCCACGTAAATCTTCAAATGCTGAACGGATATAGTTTATTGTCAATTCAGTTTTGAAAATTATTTTACAATTGTAAATTGAGTCAATATGTTATGTTGCTTTTAAGCGTTACTTAACTGTTAGTGGAGTGGTGATGGATGTTGTAGATGGCATGATTGATAATGCCTTTGTAATATTGCATTGCAAAATCAGGTTTAGAAGTTCATATACAGTTCTACCTAAATGCCTTAATTTTAAAGACTTTACTCACTGCAATTCACTTTGTTGTAAGGCAAGATAAGAAATCCAAATTTAGCACACAATAAGGATATGTGGAAGGGTATTGACACGATCTTCAAGTTGCAATATGTAGATAGAGAGCCCAGTAAGATGGGAAAAATAGATTTGATGAGAAAAAAAAAGAGAAAAGTAAAGAAAGAAGGACAAAAAAGGAATCACTCACTTAGCAACACAGACACACGCCACCCAAAAAAAAACACCTTCTCCCGACGCATCCGTCCGCAGTGTAAAGGGTTTATCTTTCGATGGAAGCCGTAGAATTGGTTCAGAACACAGGATCTCCTTGAGTGCGATGAAGGATCTTTCCTGTGCTGCACCCCACACCAACTTGTTACTGCAATCTTTCTTCAGGAGGTTAAGTAGCAGGAGAGAAATTTGCGTAAAATCTTTGATGAAGCTCCGGTAGTACCCAACGAGTCCGAGGAAAGAACGAAGCTGGCGTTGATTGGTGGGCTGTGGTGCCATGCGAATCTTCTGTATTTTCTCTTGCTGACACTCGCATTTGCCCTCTCCAATAGTGTGACCAAGGAAGTGTGTCCGTGTGAACGCAACCTCACACTTGCTTGGTTTAAGAGTCATTCGGTGATGAGATAATTTTCTGAAGACTATATCCAGAAGCTTATGATGCTCAGCTAAAGTTGAAGTATGGATAAGAACATCATCCATGAATATTTCTACTCCCGCAATGTCTCCTAGTACCTGACGCATGCACCGATTGAAGACTGAAGGAGAGTTGGTTAATCCGAAGGGGAGTACTTTATATTGATACAGTCCACAAGGGGTCTTGAAGGCGGTTATCTTCCTGCTCTCTGGATGCAAAGGAATCTGGAAGAATCCTTTAGTAAGGTCCAGTTTTGTAAAATACTTTGAACCAGATAAACGCGAGAAGATAATGCGTTGATCAGACATTGGTTCTGCTTCAAACTGAGTAGCTGCATTGACACGACGATAGTCTCCGCAAATCCTGATGTCTCCTTTCTTCTTAACTACGACTATAGGTGAACAATAAGAGCTTTTGGATGGTTCAATAATTCCAATAGCTTCCAGCTTCTTTATCTCTTTGATTACCAAGTCGACATACCGTAAGGGTATGGGATATGGCTTGGTACGAACTGGCTCTTTATCACGAAGTACGATTCGATGCTCTTCCACCTTGGCAACTCGGGGTTGATCAGAGAATATTTCGTGGTATTTCTGGATGATCTCTTGGAGGTCTGCCTTCTGGTGGTCATCTAGCTTCGGATTTATAATTAGGTTCTCTGGTCCTTCCATCGAATCAGCCTCAGGAGTCAGGGGCTGACTGAATCCAGAGTCTTCAGGTATAATGGTTGCAGTGCACTCGTACTGCTTGAAGTTATCAATGTTCATTTTAGTGGACGAGCGTCGACGATCATTCACACTGCGTCGACGGTCTCCTGCTTGCTGCTGACGAGTCTTATGGAAAGTCTGGGGCGCAGGGGAGAATCTTGGGAAGTACTTCTTTATCATGTTAATGTGGAAGCGTTTCCTCTCATGACCTATTTCTACGATATAATTAACGTCGGAAACTCGTTTAATAATCGTATAAGGTCCACTCCACTGTGCTAAGAGCTTGTTTGTGCTTGTAGGCAGCAATATCAAACACTGATCTCCTTCCTCGAGAGTGCGAAGCTTGGCCTTCCTGTCGTAATAGGACTTTTGAGTGGCCTGGCTTTTCAAAAGTTCCTCCTTGGCGAGTTCGCATGTAGAGTGCAAACGTTCACTCAGATCAAGAACATACTGATAGGAGGAAGTAATTACTGGGTCGTCCTCATTGTTGTCCCACACTTCTCTCAAAACCTGCAATGGACCTCTCACTGGCCTGCCATATACCAGCTCGAATGGAGAGAATCTTAAGGAACTCTGCGGTGCTTCCCTGTAGGCAAATAGCAGCGGTGCCAAGAAACGAGGCCATTCCCGTGGTTGGTCTGCTGCCATGCGCTTGAGCATCTTCTTGAGTGTTCCATTAAACCGCTCACAAAGTCCATTCCCTTCTGGGTGGTATGGTGTCGTCCTCATGCCTTTTACCGACAGGAGCTTCCAAGTCTCTTCCATCATGGCTGATGTAAACTGTGTGCCCCTGTCACTCAGCACTTCCCTCGGTATGCCAATCCTGCAAAACACGTTGAAGAGCGCCTCTGCAACCGTAGCAGCCTCTATGTTTTTCAGGGCGACAGCTTCCGGCCATCTCGTCGCAAAATCAACAATGGTAAGGATGTACTTCGACTTGTCATCGGCACTTGGCATAATGGGACCAACAATATCCACAGCAACACGGGAGAACGGTTCTGAAATCACAGGGAGCGGCTGTAGGGGTGCCTCGGTATTTCGTCCTTTATCAGTGGTCTTCTGGCAGACGTCGCAGGAACGGGCGAGTCGTAAGATCTCGGCCCCCATTCCGGGCCAGAACATGGTGGTTTGAATTCGAGCGAGAGTTTTGGCTGCTCCCATGTGACCGCCCAGTAGAGAGTGGTGCCCCAACCTGAACACCTGTTGGCGGCAACCAGCTGGAACGACGAACTGCAACTTTACTTCACCCTGAGGCAAGACAGTTCGTCGATAAAGTCGATTATTACGCCATACAAAGTCTGTCTTTATCCCCTTGTAGAGACGGACGTGACGTTGCTCAGCGTATTCACGTAGCTTGAAAAGGGTGGCGTCATTTTTCTGCTGCTCTGCAATGTCCTCGCCCTTAAGTAATGTCTCGAGACCTTGCGGACTTGCCAGTGGTGTGCTGTTCTCAGAGCGACGTGCAGCAGCTCTCGTTGTGACAGCAGCACTGGTCTGATCCGCGATTTCTTCGGATGAGGTCAGCACATCACGAACTGCAGGGGATTCTGACATAGGGGTGGCATCTCGTGCCTCCTTCCTCCTGCGTCTGAGTCTGGACTTCGCTTGCCGGGACCATAGTGGCTCCAGGCACATTGCCCAGGACAAAATCGAAGGCGGGGCTGTCCATCACAGCCGCAGTCACAGTGCCTGTAAAGTAAGGGGACTGGCAGAAAACTTTTGCCTCACGAACCTATTGTGAACCATCAATCATTGTAACATGAACGTTTTTGCCAGTATAATCCTTTCTTTTTACATACCTTTTCCTCACTACGCAGCCTGTAGAGCCAGAGTCTCGCATGATAACTGCTCTGCGACCCTGGACTAAACCCTCAGCAGTAGACAACCTCTTACTGGTTGCTGAAGGCCGAGTAACAGGAGAGCTTGCACAGAGTACATGGTGGCCGAGTGCCAGGCCAGACATGAGTACAGCTGGCTCCTCCTGTTCTTGAGAACTGTTCACTGTAGCAGAGTGTGAAGACTGGTAGAACGGCTTCTTTTCACTTCCCTTTCGTGGCATATTGAAGG
>BOPN01002976.1:150000-152500 GCA_017312705.2 Penaeus japonicus | reverse complement strand
TATTTTAATACACAAAAAGGGGGAAACAAAAGACTTAAAGAATTGCCGACCTGTAAGACTCCTTCCAGTAATCTATAAACTATTCACAAAAATTCATCACAGCCTGTATCACCAATACATTATATTCAAAACAACCCAGGGAACAGGCAGGGTTCCACAGTGGATTCTCAACTACAGACCATATCCACACACTAGCCCAAATAAAAGAGAAAACAAACGAATATAGGAAGCCCCTGTGTATGGCATTCGTAGATTATGAAAAGGCATTCGATTCGGTACAGATATCTGCAGTTCTAGATGCAATTAGTAAACAGGGAGTAGAGGAAATATATTGCAGATTATTAGAGGATATATATAAATATGGTACAGCGACCATCAAAATCCACGCAGAAACCAATAAAATACCAATAATAAAGGGTGTTAGGCAGGGCGACACCATCTCACGGAAGCTGTTTACAGCTTGCTGGGAGAAAGTATTCAAGAAGTTAGATTGGAAGGAGAAAGGGATTAAAATAGGGAATGAGCACTTAAACAAAACAAGATGATGATGCAGATGACATTGCTCTTTTCGGCGAGTCACTAGATGAACTACAACAAATACTAAGCGATTTAAATAGGGAAAGTCTGAAGATTGGCCTTAAAATGAACATGAAAAAGACTAAGGTCATGTTCAACAGTTGAACCCCAGCTAAGCAAATACAAATACAGGGCGAGGTACTAGAAGCAGTGAACGAGTATGTATACCTAGGGCAACTCTTCAAGACAAGTATATCCTGCGATGCCGAAATAAAACGGCGAATCAGGCTAGGTTGCAGTGCCTTAGGTACACATAGTAATATATTACAAGGTCGTCTGCCACTATGTCTAAAGAGAAAGATCTTTAACCAATGTGTCCTGCCCGTCATGACATATGGGTCTGAAATATGGACTACGACCGAGGCACTCAAGAGGAAATTAGTATGTGCTCAAAGAGGAATGGAAAGGCTTATGCTAGGAGTTAACTTAAGAGACAAAAAAGAGCCACATGGATCAGGCAACCAACAAAGGTAGATATACTCAAGAGAATTAAGAAGAAATGTGAGGGTTGTCTTAGTCTGCCGTAACTGACAACCCAGCACAAAATAGGTAGTGATGCCAGACACAGGGTTTGAACATTATAGGTTTATTCCATAACGCAGATAGTCTGCCGTTATGGTGCACGATAGATATATTCACTACAGCACATGGTCACAGCAATAAACAATATCACAACACGTGTAAACAGGCAGAGAAATCAGTCGTTAGTGGTAGCGTGTCGATTGCCGGTCTGTCGGTGTGTTCCAAACATCCTGCTTATATGGAAGGGGTTCGCATCCGACGTTCCCAACGGTAGTAACGTGGAAAGGTTGTCTGGAATGTAGGAGGCGTGACTATCGATGAATTAAGCTCGTTCTGAGGGTCTAAGGTACTTGGAAAGGCAGCCATGTGTAAAGTACCTAACAATTAAAGTTGACCTGACCTGACCCGGCGATTGCCTCACTAGTGTGATGTTCCTATAGTATTTGCATATGATTTATTTGTTGTATTTGATATATTTGTATTCAATATCGTATATAGCATTCTATATCATTCTCACAATGCTCGGCCGCCTACTGACCAAGTCGTCCTCGACTTGCAAAGATATATAGCATCAAAATATTGGGCATGCATAAACAAAAGAGCAAAAACAAGGAATAAGAGAAATAGTATACGCGTTTACTATATCTCTCTTTCACCGTAATATGAAGATTCAACACCCCGAGTAGACAAACATCTTGATTGTGCAACAAAACCCATGTGGTTGCGAAGGTGCGCTGGTCCTCAAGATGGCGGTGTCGGGACATCAGGGTTGACAAGGCTGGTTTGCCAAGCCGTTCTGATGGCATCATCTTCAACTTGCAGACCTGGAATGAAGTCACAGAGTAGTGCCCGATGCATATATAACAATTGCAATGATAATTGGCAGTGCCAAAATAGTAGGGTTCGAGGTAGAAACGTATAGATATTGCATATATATAGATATCAAAATATTATTTAGACATAACTGAAGTAATGATGATTAACTTAACTAGTTTGTTCCTCTCTGGGTCACGTCGACAGATGGTGCGGCATGTAGTTTAACCGTCACATTCGACAATGAAATACGTAGATTGGGGCGCAGAATGGGTCAAGTAAGTAATAAAATGGTAACCAATCTCTGCAATTCTGTTAAGAGTACTAAGGGAGACATGGATTCCATTGCAACGATTGTAACATTAGAATATGTTGCTGGAATAAACTTGATAAAGAAAATGATTGAACATATGCAGGGAAGATGGAAACATATTGCAATACAATGTCAAGATAATTCAAATCACGTGACTTTGGCTGTAATATTTCTGAAAAAGGAAGAGTAAGTATACTTCATATAAAGAGTAGATATGGGTATACCAAGTTTGATTTCAGAGAACACACATGATGTTTTGAATTGGGATGAGAGGCC
>BOPN01002976.1:105000-110000 GCA_017312705.2 Penaeus japonicus | reverse complement strand
GCTGGGTACATCTGACGTCAAGGCTAGTGCTGCTATGCTGGCGTCCGAGGCCCCGACCGACCCAGGATTCGACATGGATACGGAACCACAGACAAGCAAAAGGTCAGTCACATCTAACAGCGAAGACGTCTCCACTATGTATAGCGGCAACGACGACGACCTTAACGGAAACTGTGAACAATCTCAAAAGAAAATGAAGAATTCCTCAAAGAACACTGAAATCGAACTGCAAGGAAAGGAAAATAATATGCCCCCACAAGACGAAACTGACGACGACAGCTTCATACTTGTGAAAAATAAGAAGCACCCGAAGGAAACGAACGCTGAAAACGGAGAAAAAAAATTCTAACAATAGGCAGACTTTACGTCTAATAAAGTGTTAGGCAGGTTTCATACCCTAAGATCAGAGGGTAAGACTAGACTTCCTAAAAGATACAGACGTTGCCTTGAAAAGCAGATGGCTTTTGCATGCAACGAAGCAGCGTCATGGCACCAAGATAATATTCAGGAGGGACGAACACAGCTACATAATCGTTGAAAGAAGAAGAAATTTAATGAAGATCTAAACACGGAATACACGGATTTAAACTCCAAGAACTAACGGCACCCAAGGCCAAATCACTAAGGGTCGATATCATTATTTTTGGACTGTGGTGGCCGAATGGACAGGACCCGACCCTCCTCCGGAAAAGATCTGGGTCCCTGGGGCCTACCGTCCACTATAGGTTGCTTACTACAATCTGCCTGCACGACGCTGTTACAAATGTCATTGTTGAGGGAACGTTGCTGAAAAGTGCAAGGTCAAAGCCTTACTGGTGCTGCATATATGCACGAAAGCACCAAACGCAAGACTGCAACCATAAGATCAAAAAGGGGGAAAACATTCGCGATCAATGCATAAACTGCTATACGAAAGATGTACGAGCATGACATCAGAACTGTTCAAATAAGCCATCTACCGAAAGCAAGGAATCACAGCAACCAACCTCGGGATGCCATTGCATTGGAATGGTGCATGGTATCCCGAGGGAAGTCAGGGCTATGCATGGCAGCACGAGCGACGTCGGCAAGTCGAAAGTGCATCAAGTGATAATGCTGAAGGACCAGCAGGTGCCTTCCAACATCACAATGCAAAGCAGACAGGAGAACTTGATAGTTTTGTGCAGGTAAGCGAGAAAAAAATAGAGAACTTATAGATAAAACTGTAAGAGATGTGTCCGAGAGGTTTGTAGTTGCTCTCGAGAAAAATACGAGTGGATTTACAAAAACTGAGATAAATGAACTGAAAAAAGGTATTTAAGTGATAAGGTAAAAAAAGAAAAGAAAAAAAGCAAGGGATCACGAAGGACGAAAACGAAAGCTTACTGAAAAAGCTGACCCTAATTCATTCAGTGGTAAATCAGAAAGATATTTACTTGGAAATAAGAAGGTAACTGAGGAAAAGAACATGAAGTCTTATTTGACTTTAAAATGGTATACGAAATAAATAAAAGCGTATCCGCAGTTTATGAATGCATAATGCTGAGGTGACAAACTATTAAGGGATCACCCTCCCGAGTTAAAACATTACTTCAATCTGGGGGCGTCCGACAACATTAATGTAATTTGTCTACAGGAATGCAGATTATCTAAGGGTGAGCGTGTACCTAAATGTCTTATATATTTTACAAACTTCAGAGCATAACTCGTGTGTGATGTACGTCTAAAACACTTTACGACATACAGGTTTAACCCATGCATGTCAAAGTAAGGGTACAAAGTTCCATGGAATTCATATCTATATTGGAACCTCGACGCTAAATGTGATTAATCTGTACGTACGAACAAATCTATTTAAAATAGATGCAATGACAGACTGAATTCATTCAGAACCTACCATCAACTCGATGATTCCGTTCGCACCAACAGTCATGAATTTGTCCAGTTGATTTGTTATGATAAGCTCACCCATAAATGTGGAGAAATTCTTGACCGATGTATCGGTTTTCATTTGTATGATATCGGGCATACATCCAGGATTACTGACGACCTGATATTAACTTTGCTTTATTGTCAGAGATGAAAATTCCCTGTAATGCTCACAAACTATTTTAAGAGGATCAAAATCAGAGTTGACAAAACATCTGATTTTGTTCAGTATATAGCAGGGTTGCCAACTCTTGTACGACAGGCATTACCAAGTTCGACTCCAGTTATTACCAGATTCGTCATTTCATTACCAAACTTTTTAATTATTGCTAATTATAAATCCAATGTACATACAAGTTACACGAATAATGCTACTGACTGGGATAAGAAAACTGTGATAAGAAATAAACTTACTGTGAGAGATGCCATGGGACAGATCAGCTGGTGAGTGGATCCAGAGGCAAGAGTTGGGAGTTATTCGTAAAGAGCATTAAGGCCATCATCCTTACTACTCTGACAATCTTGACTTCTTGTATGTTCATACATACCAACATTGAATTCCTCTAACATGCTTTCAGTAATTATTAGATCTTTACAACATTTTCCAGACATAATCAAGGTTGTGCGTATCCTCAAAATAGCCTCCAACATCTTATGTTTCATTTGATTTCGCACTTTTGTCTTCACAGCATTAACATGGGAAAAAATCCTCTCAACTAGTGCGTTGCTCACTGGCGTTGTCAATGCTGCCAAAGCATATCTGGCCAGAGCTTCATATGGCTTTCTACCACCTTCTTCATATTTCTTTATTGAAGCCCAAAAGTTAACTGGATCTTCTGGGATTCCAGAGCTGAAGACCTCTTCATTATTCCAGGGATGATAAAGAATTTTTCTGTATTGTTCTTCACAAAGTTCAAGAGATTCTTGGAGGTGAGGAAATGGAAGTTCATTGAATTTTGGTCTGTTTAGCTGGGTAAGGACATTATGTGGGGATAACTTGCTTAATTTGTCAAACAGTCCTCTATTCTCTGGTAGCCTCATCTTGACTTGAGACACAAGTTCAACAAGCATTTCCTGGCACCGTTGTTGTATGCTTTCCAGACGAGAGGCCATATTTTTGCTGGAAAGAAGTCTGTTGCATTCCATGGAAAATTTGGCTCCAAAATCAGTTTTATTCAGTGGTAGTAACGTGCCTTGCTCACTGTAGATTATGTTGTGAAGAGATTTATAATGTATATCCAATTCAAGAAGCAAAGAGGATGGACTGGCATTGTTAGACTGGAAGAGTGCATTCAAGTCGTCGCAAAACATTTCCCACAAAAGACGAGCCTTGTACCTTACATCTTGTGCTCCATGGATGCTGGCACAATGAAAGTAAGCTTTCAATTCCATCCAGTTAACTAAAATGTTGAATAGCACTTTTCCTCTGACTAGCCATCGTGTTGTGGAAAGGGTTAGAAATGGAAGAGGTATGCCATGCCTTTCTTCACCGGTATTCATGGTCTCAAACAGCATCTTGTACATCTCACGCCTTAATGTACTTTTTCTGAACCACTTTGGTACTTCTTGTAACATGAAACCAAGGTTAGAGGGAAGTTTATTAAATCCTTTTTGTATGCACAAAGCTAAACTATGACAAGTGCACTGCATTTTTATACAATGTGGAGCCTGTACCTTAATGCGAGACCATAAGGAATTATTTTCTCCGATCATGTTGCTGGCACCATCACTGGAGAAGCCAATGCAGTTTTCAATGGCAATACCACACTTGAGCAAAAGATCACTAATTGCTTTAAATAAAGCTTCACCTGTGGCCTCAGTAATGGGTACCAGTCCCAAAAAAGCAGATACTACCTCATTTACTGTTTCATCAAAAAATCTTAAACACACACAGATGTTCTTGTCAGCAGATATGTCAGTGGACTCATCAACTAGAATGCAGTAATACTTTGCATGTATCACTCTCTTGTGTAAATCCTCTTCAAGGCTTGGTGAAACAGCATTGGTAATTAGCAATGAACATTTGGTACGGTGAAGCCTTAAATTTGCAAACAAACTTCCAGCACTACTATTTTCCTTCATTATTTCACTAAAGTGATCTATACACAACAGGAGCATGACAACTCAATGCAACTGCCAACTGCAACTCAGTTTTCTTGAGAGATTCACTTTTCTGAAGATTTTGTCTACTTGTCTGAAAAACATTTGCTCTTGTTGATGAAACAGCATTTACCCGTTGTTTATGATCTTTCGATTCTTCGTGCACCTTAAGCGTGGCCTTTCGTGGTTGCAGATTTTTATTACACACTTTACAAAAGGCATGTTGCGATCCATCCTTTGCTTTAGTAACCCATGGGTATTCCTTTCCCCATGCACTGTGATAAGTTCTTGTAGAATCATACGTGCCTTTCCATTTAGACATGTCGTATCACCAATGTTATACTTCCAAAACCTAAATCACAAGCACCACATACGATGGCAGGATGAAGACTGGCTCGCTGTTAGGCGTGTTGTCCGTGGGCCTGTAAGAGCCCCGTCCCATACTGGAACTGAACGTGTCTAGCGCCTCTCTCTCTCTCTCTCTCTCTCTCTCTCTCTCTCTCTCTCTCTCTCTATATATATATATATATATATATATATATATATATATATATATATATATAATTTTTATTCCTATTTCTTTACATATTCACTTATTACCAAATTTTTACACTCCCATTACCAGATTGCCAAAACACAGTAATTCATTACCAAACTCGTTTTTTATTACCAGATTGTGGTAAATCTGGTAATGAAAACTGCCAGTTGGCAACCCTGGTATATAGACGATTGTTACACAAATCATTATCCAGCTTGCCCATGCAGCTTCAATGATGATTTAGTTTCCAGGATACATGAGTATCAAGACATTGTGACCCAGGTTGTTACGAAGAAAACTCGCGTCCCTCCCCCGAATGATAATTACCAAGATTCTTCATTACTCACTTTAAAACACACTGCTTGAAAGATTGGTAAGGCATATAGAAGAAACATAACAACTCCTTTACTGGAACTGTTTCCATGGAGCTCTTCTAAAGTCCGAGACAGAGTCC
>BOPN01002976.1:87500-92500 GCA_017312705.2 Penaeus japonicus | reverse complement strand
TAGCAATAATAATTATATTGTTTATGAGCACTTGTTATCATTATGATAACAATGATGTTCGTAATTACAGAAATTTCAATTATGATTAAAAGAGTACTCACCATAATAGTATTAGTGATAATAATGATAATACCAACAATGAAAATAATATGGAAATAATAACCCATATATATCTCTCCACTCCATTTCCTTTCGTTTCTCTCTGTCCCTCTCCCTCTCCCTCTCACTCTCACTTTCACTGTCACCCTCACTCACTCTCACTCTCTTACTGTAATTTTATACATCACTTGCTTCAACGAAACTGCAAACAGCCAGGAAACCAAGGGAAGGAAGAGCAAAGCGTATTAAGGGAGCTTTGAGACTTTGAAGTTGCTTTCATCTCTAGACTGCTAAAGAAGGTTTAGTTATTTGCACTGAATAACCCATTTATTACATGCATTTTGAAAGAAAGATAACTCGATAGATGTATCTACGCACTTACAGAAATAAAGAAATACATGCACACATATATGGTGTACTTGGTGCGTGCATAAGTATATATGCGATTTTGCGAGTACGCCTCTCCAACGTGCCATGTCCATCTTGCTTTATAACTACACTGTTCATGTTCCTCACACTACATTTTTTTCAAGTCCTCGAAATCAGACTCCTTGGTGATGACCCGAGAATAAAACAATATTCTCTCTCTCTCTCTCTCTCTCTCTCTCTCTCTCTCTCTCTCTCTCTCTCTCTCTCTCTCTCTCTCTCTCTCTCTGAGTCTAGCCGCCGTGGTGAACGGACGTGTTTTTGCCTCCTCTCCGCCGCCGCCAAACAGCTCAGCAAACCATGAAACCTCGTGGTCCCGCACAGTCAGAGGGAAATCTGACTACCCTTCCCGGGTCAACGGGGGCCAGCCAGGGAGCTTCCAGGGTATCGTGCCCCCTTCCCAGGGTAACGGAACTTCTGCCCGAGGATACGGGCCCTTTGGCAGCGCGGGTCAAAGCTGCCCCCCCCCCCCGCCCAAGGTGGTGGGCACCCAAATTGCAGCCAGGGCAAAGGGTGTTTTAGCAGCCCTAGCAACCACAGCAACCCCTCCAGTGAAAACAGTGAAATCAACACAGATAGAAAAGCCATTTATCAGACCGGAAATATTACAGTAGTGCTGAACACTATCCTGTGCTATATTGCAACGAAAAAAGCATGGGCACGGATGGTCCTGTGTGATCAGATCAGGGAATTGTACAGCCCTGATGAGATCGATAACGCTCACAGTATTGATTTAAACATGTCAGACTCTAGAAAAACGAGAAACACAACCAGAGACATTAAACGGATGACGAATTTCATAGTGCATACTATGATCGACCAGTGTTTGAATAACAATAATATAGTGTTTGTTACAACAACGACAGACACTCCCGTCACTGATTGGTCCCCACCAAAGAAAACAGGTATTTCTAAGCCATTTGTGAAACTATTCCTTCATAAGAAACACCAAGATACACAAACCCAGCCTGAACCCTCATTCAGCAGTCAAAATCTTATTGAAAATAAAATAGACTTGCTGATCGGAATGTTCTCCGAACAACAATCTGCACTAGACAGTGTCATTAAGCAAGGTGTGCCTCCCCAGACGCAGGAATGCGGAGAGGAGGCATCCGTCACAACAACCTCATCCCCCTCTCATCACTCAACATCCGATCTCCCAACCCCCATCCAAGACCAGTCTACATACGAAACTTTCCCATTTACATCACCTTCCCCTACCAGAATCTCCTCTATCTCCACACCACAAAATAAACACACACAAAACCACTCCCCTCCCTACACCTTCCTTGGCAGTATCCATAACTAATGCATCTCCTAGCTCTCCCTTACCACCACCACCCTCTCCTGACACTCCATCCCCTCTTCCCCACCTTCCATGGCAGTATCCACAACCAATGCCTATCCTAGTTCCTCCCACCACCTCCACCCTCCCCTGACACCCCGTACCCACACCGAGCGAGCAGACTCGCGACCTTGCTGACACGTCAGCCGCCCCCCGCCCGGCGCCACGCAAGCGTTTGCCGAGGAACGCCGAGACATCAACAATTAGTGTGAGGAACGAAGCTTCTACACAAGTAACACCAAGAAGAAGCCACGTTAGAAATAGTAAAAGGAAGAATAATCAAAAACCTCTTCCACCCAACCGCAACTGGGAAGATGCAACACATCACCACGTGCCTGGAGTCCCTGCCCCCTCTACCACCTCTCCTACTACACAAGCACCACCGCTCGTCATCAATAACTACGTAGAACGAGCGGAAACACATCAATCCCATCAACAAGACGGAAGGTTTCGTCACCGTTACCTCGAGAAAACAAAAAAGAAAAACAAGGGAGGAACGCAATACAGCAAAACCCCTACAAGGTGCCGACCGTCCCAAGGTAGTATACTTATATATCACTAGCTGTAATCCTGATACAAACGAAGAGGATATTGAAGACTTCCTCGTTAGTAATTTTGACAGCATATCAAATGTCAAAGCCTTCAAAACTAAGATGACACATGAATATCATTCAAGCTTCACTGTTACTATAAGAGGCAAAGAGATCAATTCAGAACTTTTTATAGAATCCGATGTGTTCCCTGATAACGTAAAGGTTTTCGTAAACAGAAACAAGTACAAAACCGAACAGAATGTTTGACGCCGTAAATCGGTCAGCAGATCCGGTGGTCAGATCACAAACAAACACGGTCAGATACCCTTAAATCTAACAAGATCTCTTCTGCAACTGTAAATAACACAGCGATAGAGGACATCTTGGTAACCGTACAAAGCAGTATGTCTCCTTCCTTCCTTATCGGCGCCATTTATAGACACCCTCATGCCACCATTAAAAGTTGAATGGAATTATTAAGAAGAATAAATTAAAGCAACTCATAAACAAGCCTACAAGGCTTACAGAAATACCTCATCCATATTAGATATCATAATAACAAACAAATCCGATATCATCCTACATACAGTCCCCCAGGGGACTAAAATGGGCCCCCTGTGCTTCCTCATCATAATCAACGACGCGCTCCTGGACACCGAGTATCGTTGGAAATACGTGGATGACTCGACCATCGGCGCCGCCATTGACAATTCCTGCCCTGACCACTCTGCCATCCAGCGCACCCTTGATAACCTCCTCTCCTGAACCACCACAAACCACGTCACTATCAACCGCCAGAAATCGGTCGTGATGCAGTTCGACTTCTCCACCAACCACGCCCCCACGCCCAACCTCACGCTGGACAACCATCCGCTCGACGTAGTCTGCTCTACCAAGTTGCTTGGCGTCACCATCGACGGAAAGCTCTCCTGGACACAGCACGTCAGAGACATCGTGAGGTCTGCCTCGTACAAGCTTCACATGCTGCGTCGCCTCAAGTCCCTCGGTGTCCCACTTCCGGAGCTTCAAAATATCTACAGGCTATTCATCTTGCCCAAACTGACCTACGCCTCCCCTGCCTGGTCCGGGGTCCCCCTCCCTCACCGCCGCCCAGCTGCTACAACTCGAGAGGGTACAGAAAAGGGCAGCCAAGATTATTCTCGGTCCTGCCTACACCGGCTATGACAGCGCCTTCACCGCCCTTGGCCTCACCTCCCTCGCCACTCACTATACCACCTCACTCCAACAGTTTGGCCTGAAGCTGCTGTGCCACCCACGCCACCGCGACCTGCTGCCCCCCGACGCGCCGCCAACAAACTGGTGCCCATCAGGGCCCGCACTGACCGCTACCACCGGAGCACAATTGCCACTGTAGTCCGACTCATCAACGAACACTAGTCTACAGACCACCCACCACACCTCTCCTAGTCCACAATTACTAGTCCAATACTCCTAGTTTACTGTACCTGCATTTGCTATTGTTTCTCTTGCTTGTTTTGTTCCTTTTTTTCCTATAGACTGTTATTTTGTTGTTGTTTGTTGTCTATTCTATGTTATGTTTATATAGTTTGTTTCTTTTCTGTATTACTATGTATATCTTCAGCCACTGGCTGCATGAGATACAATAAACCGATTAATTTTATTTTTATTATTATTTATCCCATGCCAAATTGCTGAACTTTTGACCATGACTTTAAACATGCAGAAGCCAAAGCGACAACCAGTTATCAAAACTTCTCGCGATTTAACGAACTATGACCCTCAGTCACTCTGCCAACATATCATGGCAAATCAATCGACACTTTCGGAGATTTTATTAACAGATGAAGTTGACAGGCAAGTTACTTTTTTAATATGATAAAGAATGCCATAGATGCTTCCGCTCCGTATAAAACAAAAACAATTAGACGTCCCCCTGCTCCTTGGATAAACGACGACAGTAAGAGAGCCATTAGTGATAGAAATAACACTCACAAGGCTCTAAAATTAAACAGATTTGATGCCACCCTTCGGGATGAATATAAGCAAATAAAGGAGAAATGTAAAAGCGCTTATCAAGTGTACAAAAGCAAACTATTTTAAAAACAAGTTCAAAGAATGTAGACACGACTCTTCCGAAACATGGAAACTGGTAAATACACTAGTGCCTAAGGAAAAACACCATACAGACATATTATTTCAGAAATAATATAGAACGTTTAAATGACTTCTTTGCAAAAGTCGGCAGACTCACTTATGAACAGACAACCGCCTCCACATTTCCACAAAACACAACGGGAACAAGGCTCACAGTAAATACTTTCAGACCACAACCAGTAGAAATAGAAACAATAATACTAACAGTAAAATACTTGCGAGAAACAAACTCCGTCGAACGTCGAAAGTTCTTGAGAAAATAATTGCAAATCAATTAACAGCATTCCTGGAAGCAAATAACCTTCTAACACGCAACACAGATTTAGAAGTAAGCTATCAACCGAAACAGCATTATTGAAAATCCCAAATGACATTTATAGCAACATAGACAAAAAAACAAATTAAAAGAAATTACTTATCCACCAAATCTCAGTCTGTCAAAATACGTGAAAATCTGTCGT
>BOPN01002976.1:60000-62500 GCA_017312705.2 Penaeus japonicus | reverse complement strand
GATTTTAATGATATATATCAACTCCAATAAATGATAATCTATCATATGAAATATATATGATAATGATAGTAACAATGTAGAATATATCAATAATAGGGGATATTTTCCATTATTATTTGCATAACTGTCGGTTTAAATAAATATTGACACCAATGGTAGTGATTATGACAAGAGTATTGGGAGTAGTTATGATGAGAACAAATTAATAAGCCAGTATTTATTTGAAATGAAATGATTTACAAGACGATATGTATGGATATATAGATATAAAGGAATGCAATATGTATACATGTTACATATGAAAATATCTATATGCTTATATATATATATATATATATATATATATATATATATAAATATATATATATATATATATATATATATATATATATATATATATATATATATATATATATATATATATATATATATACATATATATTAATATATATACATACATCCATACGCACACACACACACACACACACATACACACACACACACACACACACACACATATATATATGTGTGTGTGTGTGTGTGTGTGTATGTATATACTTATATACATACATACATACAGATACATATATATATATATATATATATATATATATATATATATATATATATATATATATATATATAATGTATGCATAGTTTGACGTTTCTGTTTATAAATTTGGATGACATACAGGTAATAACTCATCTTACCTTGTGATTATTCTTTCAATATTTTTAGCGATAGATTTCCGAGGACATTTAGTGACATGGTATTTGGTGACATATGCAAATCTGTTTCTAAATGCATTTGTTGGTATATACAAATCTTTCATTCAAAGAATACCAAGGAGGAAATACTACTATAAATATTTTGCCTTAACAGCTGACATTTTTTTGTTCGTTTTATTAGCCTTTTTATTAATCCTTTTGGAATGCATCCGAGCATTTGCTTCTGTTGCTTCATTCTTTCTCGTTGCATACTAGTGCCTGGTACAAAGAAGCGATAAGCCTCACTTATGTAGAGATTATTTCCTAATATAGATTATTCAATGAAACATATATGACAACGGGATTAGGTGTCATGTGGTGGTCTTCCAGTTAAATATATAAATTAAGTCCAATCATTTGCAGATATAACTTTCTGAAATAAGTTTCTGCTAGGAAGGCAGATCTAATACAAACTGTGAAATACATCAGCTAAGATAAAAGATATTACTGATCAATAGTTTTTAAATGAGTGTCTCTCTCTCTCTACGACTGTTTGTTTCTCCTATTCCCTTTCTGTCTGTCTATCTTTGCCTCTGTCTTTCAGCAATAGTTATTTTTGTATTCCATCCTACGGATTACATATTCAGTTTTTCTCTTTAATAACGCTTATACAGTATTTCTGGAACAGTAAGAAGATATTTGCATAAAGCTATGCACACGCACACGAACGCGCGCACACACACACTCACACACACACACGCGTATACATACACACACACACACATAATCACAGACACACACACACACACACTACAGCATTGACCCTGAAAATCCGCTTACTTGATATTGTCACTTTTTTTTGGTAAAAGGGAAGAGTATTCAATCGGTTTATAACTAATATGCGTAGAGTTTGATTCCCTTTTTAAATGAAAATAATGTTAGATGTATTGCATTTAGCAGAAAGGGACACAATACGAATTCAAGGGAGATAACTATATATGATAGAATATCTTAAACGCCATATGCCAATAACAGAATATTCATTTCCTCCTAAGACTTTTTTTTTTTTTTTTTTTTTTTGGGGGGGGGAATTATCCGCCATATCTGACCAAATTCTACCCATGTTTACAAGGGCCATTAATATAACATATGGTTGTTTATTAGCCATCACCCGCTGTGGTTAGACGTACTGGTTGTTGGATCCAACCAACTAACTATTCTCAAATCAAACATGTTTTCTATCAATCTTCGACCATCAAAGTATAGATCCAGATAATAATTTGTATTCCTCTTATCAGAAAAGACGCCAGATTTGTAAATTTTCAGACAATAGCGACTCGTATTGTTAATAAAACCCAAGTTTGTCATGAAGGGAAATAAAAGGATCTAATGGGATGGGGATTAACTATAATCGTGTACTCTAGGGTTTCCAGCTCCATGGCAAATGTTCAATGGAATATTATTGATGTTGGTGGATTCTTATTTGTAGATTTGCTTTATACTTGTTACGTTGGATGTAAAAGATATTTGATAAACTTGATCCACCAATGAAAAACGGTGTTTTTTTTAACGTACAAATAATCAATTTTCCTACCATACAATAAAAAAATAAAAAATCCGAATGGGTATCAGTATTCTTAAAAATTACTTAGGTGTTTTTTTTTAAATATTGCATAAAGCCTATTAAACAATGATGTTTTTAGCTTCAGCTAGCATATGAAATACTATTGTAAATGAATTTAAGCTTCCACTCTCAAAATAAAAGATTATCTCAGGAGAGTCAACGGGACAA
>BOPN01002976.1:52500-55000 GCA_017312705.2 Penaeus japonicus | reverse complement strand
TATATATATATATATATATATATATATATATGTATGTGTGTGTGTACTTTTTTTTATCTTATGTTCTATCCAGTTGAAAAAAAAATGCAACATTATCTTATCAGAGAGCACTTACTTAACTTATAAATATGTACGTTCTGCTACATTTTCCTACTGAATTAGTGAATATGTTTATAAATTGATTTTGCATTAAATTACCTTTATTGAAAAGTATACCCATTTGAACTCTAAGTATGAGATTGGTATACGATTTCCTTCTAGCATATTTGTAAAAAGAGAAATCAAATGATATGTTAACATAACTAAATTATCAATTCTTCTCATAACTAACAACAACTTTCAATCTCTAATCGAATCTTTAGAAAATAAATAATAAGGAAAAGACAAACAAATCCTTTCCAGACACCGCCAGATCATAACTTGAACTGACTTTAACGGTCCTTCCTTTGATTCATCAGAAGGGCCTGGTTGCAGTTTATTGGATTACTGTGAAATGGCCAGAATCACTTAACGATAGAAATGGCCGGATATGCATTGTGCAGATTGCCAGAATTCGATGCCGATTCGTGTTTCATGACGGGACAGATTTATTATTCTCCTTGGTTTACTGAAGTATTTCATGAGTGCGACGTACGAACGAGGGCAGATACATGTGCTTTTGTGAATATAAACATACACAATAAAAGGTTTTGATTGTAAGAATGGGTTGTTTATATATACATAAATATATACATATATATGCATATATAGATATAGATATCCATAAATATAAATATATATAAATATATATATATATATACATATATGTATATATATATATGTATATATATATATATATATATATATATATATATATATATATATATATATATATATGTAATTATATGTATATATATATATTTATATTTATATGTATATATATGTATATATAAGTATGTATATGTATATCTATATTTAAATATACTTATGTATATATATACATATATAATATATATATATATATATATATATATATATATATATATATATATATATATATATATATATATATATATATATACATACATTTATATACATACGCACACACACACACACACACACACACATATATATATATATATATATATATATATATATATATATATATATATATATAAAATATATATATATATATATATATATATATATATATATATATATATATATATGTATACATATATATATATATATATATATATATATATATTTATATATATGTATGTATACACACACACACACACACACACACACACACACACACACACACACACACACACATATATATATATATATATATATATATATATATATATATATATATATATATATATATATATATGTATATATATGTATATATATATATATATATATATATATATATATATATTTATATATTTATTTATTTATATATATATATATATATATATATATATATAAATATATATATATATGTATATATATATATATATATATATATATATATATATATATATGTATAATATATATATATATATATATATATATATATATATATATATATATATAAATATATATATATGTATATATATATAATATATATATAATATATATATATATATATATATATATATATATATATATATATATATATATGTGTGTGTGTGTGTGTGTGTGTATGTGTGTGTGTGTGTGTGTGTATGTGCGCGTGTGTGTGTGTGTTGTTTGTGTGTGTTCTACAAGATTGTAAAAATACAACAACTGAGAACCAATTACCAAACTACTTTAAAATGTCGTTCAAGAGTTTTTTTCTTTGTTAATTATCAAAACATAGTTTGTATTCGAAAAGTTAGGCTTATGTAGATTGAACTCTACCAGCTTTAATGTTGTTATTGCTATTCTCCGGAATATTAAGCACGAACAAGATAGAACCCTATTACATAGTAGTCGGTCCTTTCAGAGAAATGATTTCGTCGATATAATAGAATCATGGAGCAGAAAGGACGTTTTTAATACTACTCACTCGCAGTCTGAATTCATAAAATTAATTATGTATCTATTATGAATCTTAATAACATAAGCGAATTTCATTGAGAAACACAAATATGAGAAAATAGTATACATTATTCATGAATTACTTCATTTTGATATTGATTTAAGATTGCAGATTGCAAATATACTAAGCAGTGTTGCAATGAAATATGATATTCCCAACTACGACTTCGCAGGGCAACATTTCTACTTTGTGTTTGTCAATTTACACTTAAGCAATGTCCATTGACTTTATTTTCCTTCTTTCCAATATGAAACATTTAAAATAAGTAAGCATTCATACTAAGCATCTTGCGGCATATGTCGGAATGAACTCGGAATTGAGAATACTTGGAATAAAATGAGGTTAGAATCCCACCTAAAATTTTATATCAACGTGTTTTTTTTCATGTATAGATAATTGCATTATTCGTACATATACTCGCTTATGCAT
>BOPN01002976.1:22500-25000 GCA_017312705.2 Penaeus japonicus | reverse complement strand
ACGTACGTACGGAAAAATCCTTGATGGGCAGCCTTTGGAACATGAACTAGGCGAAGAGCTGCAGCACGCACGTCATTAGGGATGACTAATCTGCGGGTTATCTTGTCCTCTTGGTGTCTAAGATGATAGAGAATTCCATTTTCCATTTCAAACTCATGAATGGGAGCTGATAACCCCTCCTTCATGATAATCTATTACCGTTTTCCATTGGAAGTTTTTCATTTGTAATTCACGAAATTCAGTTGGTTCAACATTTTCAAGATCTACAGTTGCAATACTTCTGCTTAAAGTATCTGGCACATAGTTGTTTTTTCCCTGTTTATAATGAATAGTATAATTATATTCAGCAAGTTCTATACTCCATCTTGACATGCAAGGGGATTTCGTGTGCCTATTAAAGATGTGGGTTGATGGAGCATGATCAGTATGTATACTGAATGATCTACCGTATACATATGGGATAAATGCACGTATAGCCACTGCTAGGGCTTCTGGGTCTGTTGTTGAATATATTGACTCTGCGCCTTTCAGTTTGCGAGAGAAATATGCTACAGGATGTAAATTATCATCGTCATCCGACTGTAGTAAACAACCAGCAATAGTTACTTTAGATGCATCAGTATGTATTTGAAAATGTTTATTAAAGTCAGGCCTTACTACTACTGAAGCAGATTTCGGTTGTTTTTTCAAAAGCATTTTCTTGTGCCTCATTTCATTCCTGGTGACATCCGTTAAGGGAGCAGCAATTTCAGCGAAATCCTTTATATACCGACGAAAAAATCCCACACAGCCAATATATCTTCTAGATTCCTGTGCATTTTTTGGTGACGGCATGCGAGTCACAGTTTCAACTTTCTCGGGATCTGGGGATACACCTGTTGAGGAGACAAGAAAGCCCAAGAACTTTATTTGCTGCCTTGCTATTTGGCATCTTTTTAAATATAGTTTAAGACCTGCTTTATTAACCGAGTTAAGTACACTTGACAAATGATCTAGGTGCTCCTGAAAAGAATTAGAGTAGACGATGACATCAACCAAATAACAAAGACAATGGTTACCAAGGCCTGGAGACAAAACGATAGAGAGAGTGCGTCGAGACGTGTTCGGAGCCATGCGTAAGCAAAAAGGCATCCTCTTCCATTGATAAAGCCAAATACCATCAGCGAAGGCAGTTTTACACCAGTCCTGAGGTGCAACACAAATACTCCAATAGGCACTCTCAACATTTAGTACTGAAAAATATTTAGTTTGTTTTAAACTGTCAGTTATGTTAGGCAAAGGAAATGCATCTGCAGTGGTAATTTCGAAAGTCTATATAGAATCGGATACTACCATTCTTTTTCCTGACAAGTACCACAGGAGATAACCAAGGACTCTTGCTATGTTCGATCACACCATCTCTTAACATCTGCTCACACGCCTGCTTGATAATATCCTTGGATGCTTCTGGCAGTCTGTACTGCTTGCTATAAATAGGTCTGTGATCACCTGTAGGAATGTAATGATAAATGGCAGGTATTGTTCCTATACCTTGTTCACCAGAAAATAGATTAGGATATCTATTTAGGACATTTAGAACTTTAGAGCGCTCAGAATTTTTCTAATAAGAAAGGTCGAAATCAGATAAATTTAAGTCTGTTTTACCATCTTCAACACTAGATATAGTATCCGTCATACTCGAACCAAAATTATTTGGATTTACATCTGGCAAGTCTGACACTTTTTCCAGAGACACCAATTTTGTTCCATGTTTAAGTTTTACGTTCTTGTTAGTTAGATTAACGACCCACACTTGAATGATTTTGTCCTTCGCTTTCATTAAAGTTTTGGGTATTAATAAAGATTCTATTTCACTTTCAACAAGCAAAACACTTCAAGCAAAGATGGCACTGTACATTTTACAAACCGTCCACTATTAGATACATAAACTGTAGATTTATGCACATGAGAACAAACACTAGACTTGAACAAACTACGCACTGGGGCAAGAGATACTGTCCCAATTTGAGTTGTTGCAGACACTTGCGGAGAGGGTGGATCACTGTAATTTACAGTGAAAGTTATATCATTAAGAATTAACTTAGACTGCGTTTTGTTATCATGGACTAAACTATAGTTAAACCTTCTCAATAATCTATTCCACACGAAAGATTATCTGGAAATTCAATATTATCCACATTTACCCTTTGAAATACTTTGCCTCTTGTGTCAATTTCACACTCAATGTCACACTCCATAACATAATTCAGAGTACTTCCCGAAACCCCAATAAAAGAACTAGGTGGAAATTTATTTCGAACGTTTAATTCACTTAAAGCATTTTTACATTTCCCTTCCTCCTTTAAATAAAGTTAAAAGACGACCACGCTTTACATTATTACAAACATCAATCTCATTCCGTTTTACTGGTTGCTCTTTCGTTACACATCTCTTTGTCACTCTCAATGGATATTTGATTCTGGCCTTCACAAAAAAATGGACAATTTTGTCGTTTGTGAGA
>BOPN01002975.1:167500-181097 GCA_017312705.2 Penaeus japonicus | reverse complement strand
ATAGTTTATTAGACTGGTGATACGTCCAGTACTGGTTTTCTATCATGATCGTTATCATTGTTAATTCATTATCATTATCATCCTCATCCCACGCATCACTATCAGTAATGTGAATAATAGTAAGAATAAAAAAGCGAGCACAGAAATCATTGCAATGAACAAGATATAATAAGCAGTTCTTGGAAAAGACACATTGGCTGAGATGTCGAAATACATCTTGCTCTGAGGAAATATTCTCTTTCATTCGCCCGCCGTCACAGTCTCCTTTCGATTTGCATTGCGCATGGCTTATTGCAAATGTTTTAAGGCGCCGGTATCAATATGTGTGGGTTTTATTTCTCTCCCTTTTTTCTTTTTCGTTTCTCTGTGCCTGTATTTTCGTTCTCTTTTTTTGTCTTTTCTCGTTTCTTTCTTTCCTTTGATACTTTTCTCTCCATTTTTCCCTTCTTGTTCCACTTTCTTGTCTTTTTTATTCTGTTCTTCTCACTTTTTATTTTTTATTCGCCACATCGGAACCAATCTCAAATTTATACTTGTCCATTTATTGTGGACAAGATTATGATGGCAACTCTGATATAAGTATTAGTTATCATTTCTGATAGCAATGCTGATACAGGTATTACTTTATAATATTATTTTTGGTTATTGATCATATTTATTTATGATTTTCCAAAATTAGGATAAAATTCATATACGAGGAATATATGTTTTACTGCGGTTTTATTGCAATTACATCGATAATATGGCTCTCTTGGTTGTGTTGCAGTTCTTGTTGTTATCCTCATTATCATTATTCTCATTATCATCATTGTGTTTATTTGGATTAGTGTTATCATCATGGGTATTATTATTTTTATGAACATCTTTATCATCATTTGATTATAATCATTTCTTGCATTTCTATCATTATTATTATTATCATCATCATTGTTGTTACTTATTACTTCTACCACAGCTAATACTGTTACAACTATTATTGTTGCTATTGTTATTGCTATTATCATTGATATTATCATCATCATTATCATCATCATGATTATCATGATTATCATCATCACTATCATCATCATCACTATCACCATCATCATCATCACCATCATTTTATTTAACACTATTCGAGTTATTCCTACTACTATCATTATTTCATATATTTAATTTCTCCTTCTTATTATCATTATCATTATCATTATTATCATTATCATTATTGTCATTATTATTCTGTCATGATCATCCTCATTTATCACTATACTCTCTAAGTGAAGTGCGAATCCACACCAGAATCATTGCAGTGTACGTGTGTGTTGCAGCCCAGTTTCTTCTCGTGTGCGTGTGTGTACGTGTGTGTGTGTGTGTGTGTGTGTGTGTGTGTGTGTGTGTGTGTGTGTGTGTGTGTGTGTGTGTGTGTGTGTGTGTGTGTGTACTTGTCCGCGTTTGAGAGGAGGCATCCATTGCTGATGAGTGAACGCACTGGAATGCTTTCAAAAGTAAGCCTGAGTGCTTGCTGGTGCACAGTTACAGTGCCAATAAAAATTCCTTTTTCGGAAGCCCCTTTGTCCAGCGGCGAATCGGCCATTTTCACACACTACGACCTCTCAGTTTAACCCTTTTTTTTTCTTTTCTTTTTTCTTCTTTTTTTATTGTCGTCTTTATGTTTCTGTAGATTTATGCCGATGTGTATTGTGGATATGATTTTTGTTTTCCTTTTCTCTTTCTCTCTCTATCTCTCTTTCTCTTTCTTTCTCTTTCTCTTTCTTTCTCTCTCTCTTTCTCTTTCTTTCTCTCTCTCGTTCTCTTTCTCTCTCTCTCTCTCCCTCTCTCTCTCTCTCCCTCTCTCTCTCTCTCTCTCTCTCTCTCTCTCTCTCTCTCTCTCTCTCTCTCTCTCTCCTTCTCTCTCTCTCTCCTTCTCTCTATCTCTCTCTCTCTCTCTCTCTCTCTCTCTCTCTCTCTCTCTCTCTCTCTCTCTCTCTCTCTCTCTCTCTCTCTCTCTCTCTCCCTCTCTCTCTCTCTCTCTATCTATCTATCTATCTATCTATCTTATTTAAAGACAAGTGAGGACTTAATATTGATTATAATCCTATAATAACAGAAAGCATTGATACAGATTTTACCAGTGAATGATGATAATGATAATGATGATGATGATAATTATAATGATAATAGGAATAAGGATAATGGTTATGATAATGATAATAAGAATAATTATCATAATTATGATAATGATGATAATGGTAATAATAATAATGATAATGATTGTGAATATGATTATGATGATAATGATGTTAATAATGATGAGGAGGATGACAACAATAATGATAATGAGAATAATAGTAATGACAATATTAACTACAGCAATAGCAGTGATGATGATGATCGTGATAATGATAACAATAATGATAATAATTATGATAATGATAATGATAGTAATAGTAGTAGTAAAAATGATAATAGTAAATATGATGATAATGATAATGAGGATGATAATGATAAGGATGATGATAAAAGAAATGACAATGACGATAGGAATGGTAATAATAATGATGATAATATTGATTATGATTATAATGATAGGATAGCAATAACAGTGACAACAATAATAAAAACAGTAATGATAATAGTAATAGCAATGAGGAGGATGATACTCACATTAATATCGTAACAAATATAATAGCAATTAATTACAATAATGTTAACAAGCCAAACATTTGACAGTGAAAGTGAAAAATAAATTTTATAAAATCTATATTAGATTTTAACATATGATATAAATGCAATAATCTTTCGCCACAGCCTGCTGGTCGCATTGCAACTATGTGGGAGCGGGATTGGCAAGGCTCACGCGACGGCCTGCAACATTTTGAAACACGTGCAAAAATATCCTGTTTGCAAATTTACATGACGCCCTTTGTCGCCGATATGCAATTATCGCGGGGTGGGGAGGGGGAGGGTGGGGGGAAGGGAAGGGGGGGAGGCTGAATTCATTGGCTGGAATTGATTGCTTGGTTATTATGCGTTGGCTTTGTCTGTCTGTCTGGATGATGCTGTCTGGTTGTAGTTTTGTTTCTCTTTTGTCTTTTCTCTTGTTCTTTTTCTTCATCTCTCTTCTTAATCACACACACATGCGCACACGAACACGTACACACACACACACCACACCCAACCCTACACCCAAACCCAACCCCACCCCACCCCACCCCACACACCCAACCCCAACCCCAACCCCCTCACCCCCACACAGCCACAACATGTATCCCAGCGTGATACTTCTTTCCCGCCATCCACTTATCTCCCGTGTTTATCACAACACTTGTTTACTAGAAGGCGAGGGCCACGGAGGAG
This sequence comes from Penaeus japonicus, assembly GCA_017312705.2. Classification (NCBI taxonomy): domain Eukaryota; kingdom Metazoa; phylum Arthropoda; class Malacostraca; order Decapoda; family Penaeidae; genus Penaeus; species Penaeus japonicus. The sequence goes on along the minus strand of BOPN01002975.1, from coordinate 177,761 downwards.
CAGTGTGTTAAGTGTCTAGTGATCTGTCTCCGATGATGTATCTTGACGTCACGGGTGATTGATGACGTATAGATGACGTGGGATGTCCGTCGAGCGCCGTGCTGGGATGCTTTTTTTTTTTTTTTTTTTTTTTTTTTTTTTTTTTTTTGTGTGTGTGTGTGTGTGTGTGTGTGTGTGTGTGTGTGTGTGTGTGTGTGTGTGTGTGTGTGTGTGTGTGTGTGTGTGTGTGTGTTGTTAGGGTGGGTTGGTAGTTAGAACGCGGGTGGGTGTTCCTTTATCTCTGTCTGTCTATATGTCTGTCTGTCGGTCCTCCTTCTCTTCCTCTTTCTCCTCTTCTTTCTTTTCCTTTACTTTCTCATCTTCCTCCTCTTCCTTCTCCTCTTCCTCTTCCTTCTTCTCCCTCCCATTTACCTTCTCTTACTCTTCCTACTCCTTCTCCCACTTTCTATACTCCCTCTTCCTCTTCTTCCACCACCCTCCCCTTATCTCTCCTCTTCCTTTCCCTCTCCCTCCCTCTCGCCCCTCCTCCTCCTGTCCCTCCCTCCCCTCTCCTTCTCACCCTACCCCTCCCCTCACCTCATCCCTCTCCCCCTCCCTCTCCCCCCTCCCCTTTCCCTCCTCTGAATTTCTTGAACGTCAAAGACAGATCGAGAACGGGGAAAATTGTGTCCCTTTTTCATAAATTTCATTTTATACGTTGAGAGACTAGGTGGCTGTGACTCCAGAATTGTATTTTGTTAGTATTATTTTGTCGGGAGGGATAGGTAAGGAGGGGGAGAAGGAAGAGGGAGGGAGAGAGGGAGAGGGAGGGAGAGAGGGAGAGAGAGGGGAGATGGAAGGAGAGAGAGAGAGGGAAGGAGTAAGGGAAGATGGAAGGGAGGGAAAGAGGGAAGGAGGAAAAGAAGGAGGGAGGGAGGAAAGGAAAGAAGGAGGGAAGGAGAGAGAGAGAAAGAGATACAGAAAAGAAGAGAGAGAAAAAGAGAGAAAGAGAGAGAGAAAAAGAAAGAAAGAGAAAGAGAAAGACAAAGAGAAACAGAAAGAAACAGAAACAGAGAAAGAGAAAGAGACGAGAAGAGAGAGAGAGAGAGAGAGAGCGATACAATGAAATGAATGGATATAGATTAAGGGAGAAACATCAATATGTATAAATGCCTATTAACACCCATTATCCATTACTAAAACACCATTATCAAACGAGTAGATATTCTGACTTCTTAAAAGCAGTCTATCTTCTTTAGACACCTAACACCGTGAACTTTCTCTCTCTCTCGTAACATTAGCACATTGACCTTTCACATTATGTTGCACCGATAGTTGCAAGTCACACGAGTAGAGCAACTAGATCCAACTCGGGAAGGAGGAGGAAGCCAAACAAGGGTTAAACGAAGAAAGAAAGAAAATAAAAAAAAATCTTAATTTCTCAAGTCCTTTCCTCTGCGAATCTACTACTACTACTACTATTCCGAAATTCGTAAATAAACAACACGCGGAAACCGTCTTGGCCCCGCCCACTTTCATTCATAAAGCCCCACCCCTTTTCATTCACATAAAGCTCACAACTCTCGGGTTCTCCCTCCCTTCTTACTCCCCCCCCCCCCCCCCACCCACCGCCCTACCCCGCCCCCTTGCATTTGTTTTATGTGTTTTGTTTCTTAGTGTGTCATTTTTTGTTTTGCTTTTGTTTTTGCTCTTTTGTTATTTTTGGTTTTGTTTAGATCTCCCAGATATTTATGTTTTATGTTATTTTTTGCTCGTCTTTTATTATTTTCTTGCTTGTATTTCATCCAGCCTTTTTGTTGTTTGTTTATATCTGCCACCTACATTCTTAACGGAGTTTTATATTTGTATTTTTCTCCTTGGCATCTCGTGTCTAATACGTATAATTCGCAAAATTTTCGCATAAATGTTTAATATTATGAGACGAGGAAAAATGTGGGAAGAGTTGGCTATTTTTTGTACTGACATTTATAAAACGTGAGGGAGGGAGGGAGGGTATGAGGGTATGAGGGTATGAGGGACAGAGGAAGGGTGAGAGAGGGAGAGAGAGAGGGAGAGATGAAGAAAGGAAGAGAGGGAGGAACAGAGAGGGAGAGAGAGAGGAACAGAGAGGGAGAGAGAGAGGAACAGAGAGGGAGAGGGAGAGGGAGAGAGAGAGGGAGAGGGAGAGATACATATACATATATGTATATGTATATATATATATATATATATATTTCTCTTTCTCTCTCTTTCTCTCTCTCTCTCTCTCTCTCTCTCTCTCTCTCTCTCTCTCTCTCTATATATATATATAAAATATATCTTTTTCTCTTTCTCTCTCTCTTTCTCTCTCTCTCTCTTTCTTTCTCTCTCTCTCTCTCTCTCTCTCTCATGATTGTAATATTGAGAATGATGGTAGTGATGAAGGTGGTATGATGGTTGCATGATGATATTAATGATAAGGAAAATCATAAAAACGATATGATATTGTCGACGATAACATAACAATAACAACAACAACAACAACAACCATAACACTAATACAATCCTCTCCTTCGACCCAGAACCTTTTAACCCCCTCCCCCTCCCTTTCTCTCCTTCTCCCCCTCCCCCCTCCCCCCTCTCCCCTCCTCCTCTCCCCTCTCACCTTTGCCATTCGACGCCATTAAAGAATGACAAGACGAAACATATTTTTTTCTTCTTTTTTTCCTTGATATGCAACAAGGGGGTGTGGGAAGGGGGGGTGTATGGCAAGGTGAGGGAGAGAGTGAGAGAGGGAGAATGGGAGAGAGAGAAAGAGAGAGAGGAATTATGGAAGTTAGGAAAGGGGGGTGAGGGTCAGAATAGAAAGTCTCCCCCATCCCTCCCTCCCCCCTCCCCCCTCCCCCTCTCCTTCCTCCCTCCCACCCCACCCAACCCCACCCAATCCCATCCCTCCTGCACCCTCCCTCCTCCCCCCTCCTTCCTCCCCTTATCTTCTCACATATTCATCCGTGCAGGTAAATAGCGCTTTTAATTCGCCAAACTTTGCCAATCTGAATAGGCAAGCGCTCTTGAGATTTTTATAGCCCGCGGCCACAGCTTCGCCCACGTCAATTTTGCATATCATTATAACTTCATAATCATTATGCATAGACCGCTGCTGCGACGGTCGCTCCAATGCCCGGTTGGGGAGTGCTCGTTGATCCGTGTGTCGTCTTGCTCTTTCTCTCCGTCTCTTTCACTCCGTCTCTTTCTCTCCGTCTCTTTCTCTTCGTCTCTTTCTCTCCGTCTCTTTCTCTCCGTCTCTTTCTCTCCGTCTCTTTCTCTCCGTCTCTTTCTCTCCGTCTCTTTCTCTCCGTCTCTTTCTCTCCGTCTCTTTCTCTCCGTCTCTTTCTCTCCGTCTCTTTCTCTCCGTCTCTTTTTCTCCGTCTCTTTCTCTCCGTCTCTTTCTCTTTGTTTCTTTTTCTCCGTCTCTTTCTCTCCGTCTCTTTCTCTCTGTCTCTTTCTCTCCGTCTCTTTCTCTCCGTCTCTTTCTCTCCGTCTCTTTCTCTTCGTCTCTTTCTCTCCGTCTCTTTCTCTCCGTCGCTTTCTCTCTCTTTCTGTGTTTTTCCGTGCGTTATCTTGCTCTTTCCCTCCGTCTCTTTCCCTCTGTCTCTTTCTCTCCGTCTCTTTCCCTCCGTCTCTTTCTCTCCGTCTCTTTCCTCCGTCTCTTTCTCTCCTTCTCTTTTTCTCTCTTTCTGTGTTTTTCCGTGGGTCGTCTTGCTCTTTTTTTCTCCGTCTCTTTCTCTCTCTTTTTTTTTCTCATCGCTTGGTCTTGTGTTTTGTGTCTTTTTTTTTTCTTTCTCTCTTTCGCTCGTTCTCTTTCTCTGTCTCTGTTTCACAGCCTTTGTCCATCTCTGGCGTTATCTGTATGTTTGTCTTTCTTTCATTCGCTCTCTCTCTCTCTCATTATTATCATTAATATTACTGGTTCTTTTATCATCATTATTGTTTTTGTTACATATGTATATAATTTTTAGAAGGGTGATGTTTTGGGAAAGAAAGATAGAAAGAAAGAAAGAAAGAAAGAAAGAAAGAAAGAAAGAAGGAAGAAGAAGAAGAAGAAAACGATGAAGATGTAGAAGGAGAAGACGAAAAAGAAGAAGAAATCGAAGAAGGAGAAGAAAAAGGAGAAGACAAAAAAGAAGAAAAAAAGGAACAAGGAGATGAAGAAAGGGAAGAAAATATAATAGTGATGATAATAACAATAATGATAAAACAAAACAGACGTTCATTTTCACGCAGCACAAAAAAAGGTCTATGGTCCCTAAAAGGTCCCAGAGGTTTTCACTCAATTTCTTTTTTTCCAACACATTACATGTTATATTTGGGGTGCGTCCAGTGTGCCAGTTCCTCGTATGTTGCACTGAATACGATATGCGATATAACGTTATTTACGGGAGAATTATGGGGGGGTACTGTACGATTTAGTGATTTTTTTTTTTTTTTCAATTAAAACAGATGCCGTGGTTTGGGATTATGAAATGGGTGTGCCTCTCTCTTTCTCTTCTTTCTCTCTCTCTCTCTGTCTCTCTTTCTCGCTCTCTCTCTCTCACACACACACACTCTCTCTCTCTCTTTCTCTTTCTCTCTCTCTCTCTCTCTCTCTCTCTCTCTATTTCTCTCTTACTCTCTCTCTCTCTTCACCCCTTCCCTCCTCCCTTCTCCCCTTCCCTCCATCCCATGCTACGTCTCCTCCCCTTCTTCCCTCCCTCTCCCTCCTTCCTTATCCTTATCCCCCACCCCCACCCCCCTTCCCCCTCCCCCCCTCTTATCCTTCCTCCCACTATCCCATCCCCCTTCATCCTTCCCCTCCCCTTATCCCCTATCCCCCATCCCCCCCCTTATCCTCCCCCCCACTCCCCCATCCCCCCTTCTTATCCTTCCTCCCATAATCCCATCCCCCTTTATCCTTCCCCTCCCCTTCTCCCCTAACCTCCATATCCCCCCCCACTCCCCCACCCCCATTCCCCCTTCGCCCCCTCTTATCCTTCCTCCCACAATCCCATCCCCCTTCATCCTTCCCCTCCCCTTCTCCCCTAACCCCCCCCCCCCCTTCTCGCCTTATCCCCATCCCCCCCCTTCTCGCCTAACCCCGTCCCCCCCTTATCCTCCCCCCCACTCCCCCCTTATCCTCCCTCCCACTCCCCCCTTATCCTCCCTCCCTCCCCCCACTCCTCCCTCCCTCCCCCCCACTCCCCCCTTATCCTCCCTCCCACTCCCCCCTTATCCTCCCTCCCTCCCCTCCACTCCCCCCCCCCTTCCGAAATCTCTCGGAGCGCATATTACACGGCGACAATGTGCCAACTTTAATCAGTTCATTTTTCTTTCTTTCTTTCCTTCGCCATTATCCCCCAGTGGCTCTCGAGGGGGAAGGGGGAAGGGAGGGGGAGGAGGTGAATAGAATAGAGAGGTGAGAAAGAGTGAAAGTAAAATAAAGGGAGAAAGAGACATAAAAAGAGGGAGAGGGGAAGGGAAGGGGGAGGGGGGATTGGGAGAGAGTGAAAGTAAAATAAAGGGAGAAAGAGACATAAAGAGAGGGAGAGGGAGAGGAGGAGGGAAGGGGGGAGGGGGAGAGAGTGAAAGTAAAATAAAGGGAGAAAGAGAGATAAAGAGAGGGAGAGGAAGAGGGGAAAGGGGGAAGGAGGGGGAGGGGGAGAGGGAGAAGGAAAGAGAGAGGGGGAGTGGGAGGGGGGAGAAATGGAGGCAGAGAGGGAGTACAATACGATAACAGAATAGAACAAAAAATACATCAAAGGGCGAATAACAATTAGAAGGAAATCCAGTAGCAAAAATACAATACGAAAATGAAATGAAATAGATGCAATGGACGAATCATTAGGTAAGTAGATTTTAGACGAAATACAACAGAACAATACAAGGCGAAATAAATACAGTAAGAAATACAGTAGATAGACAACAGGGAAAAAAATAATTCGGGGATGAATACAACAGGTAAATAATAGTGAAATGAATTATTAATAAACAATAGATAGGTTACCATAATAGGTCGATGGTCAAATGTCATAAATATAAATGATAAATTAATTATATTTATAAGTATCAAATAAGTAAATCCTCAAGAATTTATGAAGATAAGTAAATAAGGTAAATAAAGGTAATAAGAAACGAATCAAAGAGAAATTAAGAAGAAAAAGCAGGAAGTACAAAAGGAAATTCCTGGAGATGCAATTTAACAGATTAAAAGTTCCCGTTTTCTGTTCGGTCTACGCGAGTCTCCCCTCTCCCAACCCTTACCCTCTTCCTCTAATTCTTTTCGCTTTTCTCCTCCCCTCTTCCTTTCTCTCTTCTCTTTTTTTTCTTACTTTTCTTTGCTCTTCTTCTCTTCCCCTCTTCCCCATATCTCCCCTCTTTCCCACTCTTAATCTTCTTTTATTCCCCGCTTCTCCTATTCTCCCCTCTTTCTTACTCGTTACTCTACACTTCCACTTGTCTCCCCTCTTTCTCACTCTTTACTCTTCTTTTCTTCCTCTTCTCTCCTGTCTTTCTCACTCCTCTTCCCTTCCTCCTTCAGTTTCCCTTCTCTCACTTCCTACTCTTCTCCTCTCTTTCCTTCTCCTTCTTCGTCTCCTCCCTTCTACCCTCCCTTTCCCGTGCCTTCACTACCCCGCTACTCTCTCATCTTTCTTCTTACTTTACGCTTCTCTCTCTCGCTCGCTCTCTCTTTCTCTCTCTCTCTATCTATCTATCTCCTTCTCTCCTTCTCTTATCTCCCCTTACCTTCCTTCTCTCCTTCACTCCTCCCTTTTCACTTCCCTCCTCCCTTCTCTCCCTCCCTCCTCCCTTCCACCCTTCCTTCTCTCTTCTCCCCCTCCCTCCTCCCTTCCCCTCACTCCCTTTTATCCCTCTTCTCTTTTAACCGAAAAAACGAAAAAAAACGAGAAAACGGGGAAAAAAAAACGAAATGTTCTTTCCCTTTCTTTCAATAACTCTCTTCAAAGGAGGATGTTCTTTCTAATGCCGCCAGACGTTCAGGAGAGAGAATTAGAATTAGAAATAGAATTTGAAGCAGTCTAAATTTAGAGGAGAGAGAAAAAAAAACGACAAAAAAATATATATATTGACAAGCGAAAAGAGTTAAATTAGTCGAAACTTTTTTTTTTCTTTTTTTTCAGTTACTGGTACACTGTTCCTTTGTTTCGGGCTTTTTAAAAGTGTTCGTTGGAATAGTTGAAAGTAGACGTGTTGCATACTTAGGTTTCGTATCGTGGAGAGAATTCGGTGTTTGTTTGTTAGTAGTGGTGTTAATGATGATGTTAATAGTTGATAGGACAGTATTAATGATGATTGGTGATTTTCACTTAGGTTTTTGTTATATTTGATAGTATTACTTTCTTTTCTTATCATGTTCACTGTTTTTAGTTAACTTTTTTTATATCTGTCTGTCTCTCTCTCTCTTTTTCTATTTCTCTTTGTTTGTTTCTCTTTGTTTCTCTCTCTCTTTCTCTCTCACTCCCTCTCCCTCTCTCTCTCTCTCTCTCTCTCTCTCTCTCTCTCTCTCTCTCTCTCTCTCTCTCTCTCTCTCCCTCTCCCTCTCCCTCTCCCTCTCCCTCTCCCTCTCCCTCTCCCCCTCTATATATCTATCTCTCTATCTATCTATATATCTATCTATATCCCGACAAGACTACAAAACGAACTACAAGTCTACAGAAGGAAACCTCAAATGAAGAGCACGGGTCTACTCCCTTTGGCCTACGGATAGCTGCAGTTTGCTAATGGTCGAGTTAATTACCTGCAGTTAATCACTCGCGTTCATTCTCTTTTTTGTTGTAATTGGTTGTCGAGCGGAGACTAATGCGCGATTTAAGGATGACGTATGTGAGCGTTTTTTGGGGGGGGGGGGTGTTGGTTATGTCTTTATACAGCGTTTGTTTGTGTTGTGTTTGGGATTGTGTTGATGTTGTTATCTTTGTGTTGTTAAAGTTACTGTTAACGATGCTCTCTTCGTTATTTGAGATTGTGAGAATTGTGATGATGATGATGAAGAGGGAAGAAGAAGAAAAAGGAAGAAGAAGAAATGGAAATGAAATGAAAAAGAAGAAGGAGAAAGAAAAAGAGGTAAAATAACTTTGATGATGATGTTGAAATGCAAATGATGATTACAATCGTATTGATGTTGATAGCAATATTTCTGCAACAACAGACTATCTCTTTCTAAACGTGACCAAACTTTTTAAACGTAAAGAATGTTTCAGAAACGTTGCTTTGAAACGAATTCAATACCAATTCAATCAGGTTGAAAAATAACTACAATCAAGACATTAAACTTAATCTTGATTATTAAACTCAACAGACACATATCAAATCCTTAAGTGTGGATCTAACCTCGAAAAAAACAAAAAAAACAAAACGCAAGAACTTTGACCGTTAATTTCCAAAGTCTAGAAACAACAGAACTTTGAGCACGAACGCCGAGCTAAAAAGAGAAATCAGTTGGATTATGGCATCGTTCAGCGTTCTCAGTTCGTGTTATTTCAGCGAGATGTGTGTTTATTTTGATTTTCTGTAAACGCTGGAATAAAGAAAGAAAAAAATACTGGTGCTGTGTGGGTCGCGTTATGGTGTAAAAATGTTTATTTTTTAATCATTTGTGTTTTTGTCGTTTTGTTGTTGTACTCGTTGTGTTGCTTGTTTGTATTTTTTTATTTTATTTTTGACATAAATAGGGAAACTCAGATGATTAAAATTCGAAAATTATAAGCATACATGTATTTTTTTCTTCCCCATATCTATATAAATAATTCATATCAATTATTTATTTACATATGACGAAGTAAAAGCGAATAACAAAGCTATCAGGGAAAGACCATTAAAGAAATATTAACAATGAAAAAAATAAGGAACCATTTATTTTTATTGAAAACCGATGCAGAGCGGAAATCGACAAATGATGTATTTAAACTTTAGATTTTCCAAAATGTTGAAAAGTTGAAGACAATAACTTTCGAATAGAGGGCTTCAGAGAATTATAACCCGACTTTTTGCCTTTATATTTTACCAACTTCTGTAGCCTTGCAACGAAGTCAAAAGGGACGGCGAGAAGATGTTTAAAATTACACTTTGCTTTTTTTCTTTTTTTTTTGTCCGCAGTCTAGTATGTCTTTTCTATTTCTTTTTTTTTTTCTTTCTTTTCTCTGTGTCTCTCTTTATCGGATCTCTTTCTATATCCCCTCCCTCTCTCGCTCTCTTCTCTTTTTCTCTATTTTTCTCTCTCTTTCCATCCTCCTCCCCCTCCTCCCTCCCCTCCCTCTCTCCCTCCCTCCCCTCCCTCCCTCCCTCCTCCCTCCCTCCCTCCTTCCCCTCTCCCTCTCCCTCTCCCTCCCCCTCCCTCCCTCCCCTCCCTCCCTCCCTCCCCTCCCTCCCCTCCCTCCCTCCCTCCATCCTTCCTTCCTCCTCCCCTCTCTCCCTCCTTCCATCCCTCCCTCCCTCCCTCCCTCCCCTCCCTCCCTCCTTTCCCCTTCCTCCTCCAAAACTCTCCTTACAATCCCATAAACCCCAAAGCCTATGCAATGCCTAGATCCCAAACCACATGACATAGTCCCCCCACCCCCGCGAAGGCACCTCTCCTCCTCTCCGCCATCACTCTTAGATTGACTAAATTTTTATAGTTATGATTTTTTTTTCTAGTTTTTATGGGATTTTTTTTTCTTTTTAGGATCTAAGGGATTTTTTTTTAACAGATTACAAAAAAATGTTTGGGGGTTTATTTCCTAGCGCATTTTATTTTTATTTTTTTGTCAGTTGTTCTCGTTAGTTAGCAGGTATTGGTATGTCAGCAGTATTGTTATCATAATAATGATGATGTTACCAATTATTGTTTTCATAGTTATTAATGTTATGATTTTATTGTTGTTAAACCTTGTGCTTTACATTTACTACTATTCCTACTTATTACTGCTTATTGCGTTTACTCCTTTTACTATTTTATCACCACCACCACCATTACTCCTACTAATACTTCTCCTATTCCTACTACTATTGCTACTACTACTACTACTACTATTACATAAATGGCTTCGCTAATACTACCTATTACTACAACTACTACCACTACAACTACTACTACTACTACTAATGCCATTACTACTAATACCACTCCATCCTCCTCCACCTACTACAACTACTACAACCACAACTACCACTACAACAACCACTAAAACCATTCGAAAACGCTTGATCACACCACAACCAACGTGATCTAACGGGTTTTTCTCCAAGTGCCTGTGATTGGGTCGAGCGAAAG
>BOPN01002975.1:140000-155000 GCA_017312705.2 Penaeus japonicus | reverse complement strand
GACCTCACTGACTGACTTATTGACTCACTGACTGACTGATTGACTGACTGACTGACTGACTGATTGACTGCATCATATTGACTGATTGACTGACCTCACTGACCGACTCCATTTAATTGATTGAAGCGATTGATTGATTATTGGCTGACTGGATTGACCAGATTCGTGTTCCCCTAGTTCATCTACTTGCAGTATTTTCTTTTTCCCTTCAATCTAATTCTCCTTTTACATTTTAGTGCTTCTATTTCTTTCTTCTCGTCCTCTTCTTCGGTGCTTCCCTCTATTTTTCATTTTTCTTTCTTTTTCTTTTCTTTTCCCTCTCTTCCCTTTCTCCTTCCTTCTATTTTTTTCCCTTTTTTCTCATTGTTCACAATGGCTCCTTTCCTCTCCCTTCCCTTCTCCCCCTCCCCTCTCCTCCTCCCTTCCCCTCCCCATCCCTCCCTTCCCCCTTCCCTTCCCCTTCCCCCCTTCTCCTTCCCCATCTCTCAACTTCTTCCAAATTGACAAGATTTAATTTCCCTTAACTTTCAACAGGTTTTAAAAGGATGTTGGTAGTGTGTGAAATGAGGGTGAGGGTGAGGGTAGGGTGGGGGGACTGCTGTCGTTACTGTTGTTAGAAGGGGTGGACCAGGTTGCAACTGTTGTCATTGTTGTCATAGGGAGTGGACTAAAGCTGTCATTATTACTTCTGAGGGGAGTGGACTAAAGCTGTCATTGTTGTCAGAAGGGAGTGGATTGATCAAAGCTGTCATTGTTGTCAGAGGGGAAAGTACCAAAGCTGTCATTGTTGTCAGAAGGGAGGGACTAAGCTGGGTCATTGTTGTCAGAGGGGAGTGGACTAAAGCTGTCATTGTTGTCAGAGGGGAGTGGACTAAAGCTGTCATTGTTGTCAGAAGGGAGTGGACTAAAGCTGTCATTGTTGTCAGAGGGGAGTGGACTAAAGCTGTCATTGTTGTCAGAAGGGAGTGGACTAAAGCCGTCATTGTTGTCAGAGGGGAGTACCAAAGCCGTCATTGTTGTCAGAGGGGAGCGGACTAAAGTCATTGTTGTCAGAGGGGGAGTGGGACCAAAGTCGTCATTGTTGTCAGAGGGGAGTGGACTAAAGCCGTCATTGTTGTCAGAGGGGAGTGGATCAAAGCCGTCATGTTGTCAGAGTGGATGGATCGCCGGTCATTGTTGTCAGAGGGGAGTGGACTAAAGCTGTCATTGTTGTCAGAGGGGCGTGGACTAAATGTCATTGTTATCAGAAGGGAGGGACTGAAGTTGACAATGTTGTTGGGCTGCAGAGGGGAGTGGACTGAAGCTGTCATTGTTGTCAGAGGGAGAGTGACTAAAGCTGTCATTGTTGTCAGAGGGAGTGATCAAAGCCGTCATTGTTGTCAGAGGGGAGTGGACTAAAGCTGTCATTGTTGTCAGAGGGGAGTGGACTAAAGCTGTCATTGTTGTCAGAGGGGAGGACTGCTGTCATTGTTGTCAGAGGGAGTGCACCAAAGCTGTCATTGTTGTCAGAGGGGGAGGACTAAAGCCGTCATTGTTGCCAGAGGAGTGACCAAAGCTGTCATTGTTGTCAGAGAGGAGTGACCAAAGTCAGCTGCTGTCAGAGGGGTGGACCAAAGCTGGTCACAGTTGTTAAAGGCTAGACTAAAGCTGTCATTGTTGTTTAGAGGCGGACCGCCGTTTTTATCATTGTTGTCAGAGAGACAAGGACTACCATTATCCCTGTTCTCATACAGAGCAAGGGCTACCGTTGTCACTGTTGTCAGAGTAGGAAGAACTGTCGCTGTCACTGGCGGCCGAGAGACTTTGCGACAGGAAGTGATTATTGCTCTCATCCTCAGAGTAATTGCTGGCCAAGGCCAAAGGGCCATGATGGCCACGCGCTGGTGAGGTACCATCGTTTCTTGCAGTTATCTCTTTCCTTTGTCTCTATCTTTTATCAACATTACGATAGTGATGATGATGATGATGGTGATGGTGGTGGTGATGGTGATGATGATGGTGGTGATGGTGATGGTGATGATAATGGTGATGATAATAATGGTGATGACGATGATGATTGTGATGACGATGATGATTGTGATGACGATGATGATGATGATGATGATGATGATGATTCCCTAGGTGTGTAAGCTCCTTACTGATAATACAGTAAGTTAAGTGCAAAGTACAGTCACATATACATAGGTACACTTAAATATAAACATGTGTGTGTGTGTGCATGTACTGTCAGACTGTCTATATGTCTGTTTTTTTTCTGTGTGAGATAGATAGATAGATAGATAGATAGAGAAAGAGAGAGAGAGAGAGAGAGAGAGAGAGAGAGAGAGAGAGAGAGAGAGAGAGAGAGAGAGAGAGAGAGAGGGAGAGAGAGAGAGAGTGAGGGAGAGAGAGAGAGAGAGAGTGAGGGAGAGAGAGAGAGAGTGAGGGAGAGAGTGAGAGAGAGAGTGAGAGAGAGAGAAAGAAAGAGAGAGAGAGAGAGAAAGAGGGAGGGAGAGATAGAGAGGCAGAGAGAGAAAGAAAGAGGGGGGGGGGTAGATAGACAGATAGAGAACCAGCGTAGAAGAGAAAAATAGATAGATACAATACATCAAGTAAGATTATTTCCTCCTCTGCCTCAACCCCCTCCTCCCCAACTCTATCCCCACCCCTCTCCACCTCCCCCCCCATCCACTCTCCCCCCTTCCCCCCCCCCTTTCTACTTTGGGTGATTCAACCACCCGCCTAGATAGACGTGTCCCTATATGGAAGTTTGGCCTCACGTCAGACCCAGCGCTTAAGTCAAACAACAGCAAATTCGATTATGTAGTTTTTAAACAGATTTTTTTTTTTTTTTTTATGAGAGAGAGGGAGGGAGGGAGGAGGGAGGGGGGAGGGAGGGAGGGAGGGGGAGAGGGGGGAGGGAGGGAGAGAGAGTGTGTGTTTGTGATTTTTTCATTTTGTTTATGCTTTCCTCATCTCTATCTCTCTTTTTTTTTCTTTACAAATAGGATTACCTTGTTTATATACGGAAAACAAACTGTTTTTCAAGTTTTCATAATGAGTTTTTGTATTGCTTTTTAGTTATATATTCATATATATTCATATTAGCGCGTGCATTCATTCAGGGACAAGATAGAAATATGATTCTTTTTTCTTTTCGCTCCCTTACTCTTCCTACCCCTCCCCTTGCCCCCAAAATAAGCTAGTCGAAATGTACATACAGATCTCGCGTACAATAATAATAAATATACACACACACATACACACACACACACACAGTTACGTACACACCCTTATACACAATCTTTATACGTACACACCTCAGGTACACACTTTACGTACACCTTTGTACACGCCCTTACGTACACACCTATGTACACGCCCTTACGTACACGCCCTTAAGGTATCGCCTCTTAGCGTACACCCTTATGTACACGCCCTTACGTACACACTCCTCACCTAACGAAGCCCACGGCAATAAAACCGACGCCAAGAACAAGAGACCATCTCCAACTTATCAATATCGTGCAACTTTGCAACTGCGAGCGAGGACCAGTCATTCTAGCGGAAGTTGCAAGGGTCAAAGCCAACTTCTGACCTCTCGTGACCTCGGTTGATTGGCCATGCTATAGACAGCGCCCGCCCCCCCCCCAATCTCATCCCCTGGACAGGTATTGCAAAGAGCTTGTTAATCTTTTTTCTTGAGGAAAGATCTTTCAAAGTAATTTACATTTTTTCAATGCAATTTACTTTTGCAATGGTATTCTTTTCCGTTTGCTTGGTTGTTTGTTTTTTATTTTCCCATGATTTATGAATTGTTTTTTTTTTTAGTCTAATTGTTTATATTTATTTAGCTATTCTCTTTCGTAAATACACACATACACACACACATAAATAAATAAATAAATAAGTAAAATAAATAAATATATATATATATATATATATATATATATATATATATATATATATATATATATGTATATATGTATGTATGTACATGTATGTGTATGTATATGTATATGTATGTGTATGTATATGTGCGTGTATGTATGTGTATGTATTATGTATATATTATGCATATGTATATATGTGTATGTGTATGTATTCATTTTCTTTCCACGGTTCATATTTTTTTTGTTATTTAAGCTTTTTTCACATTCACCACTATCATCTCTTCACCTCCCTTCCTCTCTCTTACCCTTCCCTCCCCTTCTCTCTCTCCCTATCTCCTCTTCCCTCCCTCCTCCTCCTCTCTCCCTATCTATCTCCCTCCCTCCCTCCCTCCCTCCCTCCCTCCCATTGCAAAATATTGCACCTGCATCAACGCAAAGAAGTGGTATAGACAACAACTGGACTGACAACATTACCAACACTGCTCTATGAAGATGCCTTTCGAGTGACAACATCTGATTTTAGGTTGACGATGCCCTTTCCCCAGACAAGCATGACACCATCCCACCTGAGAACACCAGAAAACAAAAAACAAAAAACAAAAACAAAAACAAACAAAACTTTTGCTTCAACCTCCCCATCTATTTAAGATTCCACTTGCTTAATTGCTCGTTAAGGTCACTGGCCTACCTGGCGCCATACACCTGTCTCGATGGGACGCCGAACTGCCAATCACGTGAGAGCTTAGCAAGATGGTTACCTTCGCTCGGTTCAATCATTAGATGCGTGAGGAAAACCCCATGATGCGGGTTATTTGTGTTGTGATCAAGCGTTTCTGAATAGGTTTTAGTGGTTGTTGTAGTGGTAGTTGTGGTTGTAGTAGTTGTAGTAGGTGGAGGAGGATGGAGTGGTATTAGTAGAAAAATAGTAGTAGTAGTAGTAGTAGTAGTGAGTTGTAGTGGTAGTAGCGTAGTAATGGTGCATTAGCAGTGGTACAGCACAGTAGTAGTAGTAGTAGTACAATATGGGGAATAGGAGAAGTATTAGTAGATAATGGTGGTGGTGGTGATAAAATAGTAAAAAGGAGTAAACGCAATAAGCAGTACAAGTAGGAAATAGAAGAAATAGTAGTAAATGTAAAAGCACAAGGTTTAACAACAATAAAATCATAACATTAATAACTATGAAAACAATAATTGGTAACATCATCATTATTATGATAACAATACTGCTGACATACCAATACACCTTCAACTAACAAGAGAACACCCCCCCCCAAAAAAAAAAAAATAATAATAAAATAAAAAAAAAAAAAAAAAATAAAAATAAAAATCATAACTGAAATAAACCCCCCAAACATTTTTTTTTGTAATCATTAAAAAAAAATCATGAATCACAAAAGAAAAAAAAAATCATAAAAACTAGAAAAAAAAATCATAGCATAAAAATTTCTATCAGTCAAATCTCCCAAGAGTGATGGCGGAGAGAGAGGGAGAGGTGCCTTCGCGGGGGTGGGGGGGACATTATGTCATGTGGTTTTGGGATCTAGGCATTGTAGGCTTTGGGGTTTATGGGATTGTAGGTTTTGGGAGGGAGGAAGGAGGAAAGAGGGGGAGAGAGGGAGGGAGGGGAGGAGGGAGGGAAGGAGGGAGAGAGGGAGGGAGGAAGGAAGGGAGGGAGGGAGGGAGGGAGGGAGGGAGGGAGGGAGGGAGGGAGGGAGGAGGAGGGAGAGAGAGAGAGGAGAAGGAAGGATGGAGAGAGGGAGGGAGGAGGAGGGAGGGAGGGAGGGAGAGAGGGAGGAAAGGAAGGAGGGAGGGAAGGATGGAAAGAGAGAGAAAAATAGAGAAAAGAGAAAGAGAGCGAGAGAGGGAGGGGGATATAGAAATAGAGAAAGAACAAGAGATCGATAAAGAGAGACACAGAGAAAAGAAAGAAAAAATAGAAAAAGACATACTAGATCATGGACAAAAAAGTAAAAAAGAAGCAAAGTGTAATTTTTGCAACATCTTCTCGCCGTCCCTTTTTGACTTCGTTGCAAGGCTACAAGTTGAAATAAAATACTCCAAGAACTTCTTAAAAGTCGGGTTATAATTCTCCAAACCCTCATTAGAAGAGTTGTCTTCAACTTTAACATTTTTAAAAATCCTAAAGTTTAAATACATCATTTGTCGATTTCCGCTCTGCATCGGTTTTCAATAAAAATAAATGGTTCCTTATTTTTTTCGATTGTTCAATCCTTTTCTTTTAATGGTCTTTTTTTTCCTGACTTTGTTATTCGCTTTTGGGTTTTCGTCATATGTAAATAAATAATTGATATGAATTATTTATATAATAGCAGGAATATGGGGAAAGAAAAAATACATGTATGCTTATAATTTTCGAATTTACAATCATCTGGTTTACCTCCTATTTATGTCAAAAATAGGAAATAAAAATACAAACAAACAATTACAGCAAAGCAACAACAAAACGACAAAAACACAAATGATTAAAAAATAAACATTTTTACACACAACACACGACCCAGCATAGCGCCCAGTATTTTTTCTCTTTATATTCCAGTGTTTACAGAAAATCAAAATAACACACATCTCGTTGAAACACGAACTGAGAACGCTGAACAAATTTGATACCGATAGTCCAAATTGAGTTCTCTTTTTTAGCTCGGCGTTCGTGCTCAAAGTTCTGTTGTTTTCGAGCTTTTGTACTGTCGGTCAAAGTTCTTGCGTTTTGTTTTTGTTTAGTGTTAGATCCACACTTAAGGATTTGATATATGTCTATTTTGAGTTTAATAATCAAGATTAAAGTTTTAACGTCTTTAGAGATTGTGAATATTTTCAACCTGATTGAATTGGTATTGAATTCGTTTCAAAGCAACGTTTCTGAAACATTCTTTACGCTTTAAAAAGTTTTTGAATTCACGTTTAGAGAAGAATGACCATGTTGCGCAGCTATTGCTATCAACATCAATACGATTGGTAATCATCATTTGCATTTCAACATCATCAAGTTATTTACCTCTTTTCTTTCCTTTCTTTTTCATTTTCATTTTCTATTTCTTCTTCCTTCTTTCCTTTCATCATCACTTGATCACAATTTCACAATCTCTCAAATAACGAAGAGAGCATCGTTAACAGTAACTTTAACAACACAAAGATAACAACATCAACACAATCCCAACCACAACACAAACAACAGCAACATAAAAGACCACAACAACAACACACACAACCCCCCCCCCCCAAAAAAAAAAAAAAAAAAAAAAAAAAAAAAAAAAAAAAAAAAAAAAAAAAAAAAAAAGCGCTCACATACGTCATCCTTAAATCGCGCATTAGTCTCCGCTCGACAACCAATTTACAACAAAAAAGAGAATGAAAAGAGCATTTAACTGCAGGGTAATTAATGTGACCATTAAAACTGCAGCTATCCGTAGGCCAAAGGGAGTAGACCCAAGTATTTGAGGTTTCCTTCAGATTTGTAGTTCGTTTTGTAGTCTGCCGGGATATAGATAGAGATATAGATAGATAGAGAGATAGATAGATAGATAGATAGATAGATAGATAGATAGAGAGAGAGAGAGAGAGAGAGAGAGAGAGAGAGAGAGAGAGAGAGAGAGAGAGAGAGAGAGAGAGAGAGAGGGAGAGAGAAAGAGAGAGAGAAACAAAGAGAAAGAAACAAAGAGAAATAGAAAAAGGAGAGAGAGAGACAGACAGATATAAAAAAGTTAACTAAAAAACAGTGAACATGATAAGAAAAAAGATAGAAAGTAATACTACTTAAATATAATAAAAACAGCAGTGAAAATCACCAATCATCATTAATACTGTCCTATCAACTATTAACATCATCATTAACACCACTACTAACAAACAAACACCGAATTCTCTCCACGATACGAAAACCAAGTATGCAACACGTCTACTTTCAACTATCTGCAATGAACATTTTAAAAAGCCCGAAACAAAGGAACAGTACCAGTAACTGAAAAAAGAAAAAGTCGACTAATTTAACTCTTTTCGCTTGTCAATATATATATTTTTTTTGTCGCTTTTTTTTCTCTCTCTCTCCTCTAATTTAGACTGTTTCAAATTCTTGTTTCTAATTCTAAATTTCTCTCCTAAGAACGTCTGGCGGCATTAGAAAGAACATCCTCCTTTTGAAGAGAGTTATTGAAAGAAAGCAAGTGAAACATTTCGTTTTTTTTCCCTGTTTTCTCGTTTTTTTTTTCGTTTTTTCGGTTAAAAGAGAAGAGGGATAAAAGGGAGCGAGGGAAGGAGGAGGGAGTAGAAAGAGAGAAGGAAGGGTGTAAAGGGAGGAGGAGGAGAGAAGGGAGGAGGGAAGTGAAAAGGAGGAGTGAAGGAGAGAAGGAAGGTAAGGGAGATAAGAGAAGGAGAGAAGTAGATAGATAGATACATAGAGAGAGGAGAGAAAGAGAAGAAGGAAGAAAGAGAGAAGCGTAAAAGCAAGAAGAAAGATGAGAGAGTAGCGGGGTAGTGAAGGCACGGGAAAGGGAGGGTGTAGAAGTGGAGGAGATTGGGAAGAAGGAGAAGGAAAAAGAGGAGAGAAGAGTAGGAAGTGGGAGAGAAGGGAACTGAAGGAGGAAGGGAAGAGGAGGAGAAAGACAGGAGAGGAAAGAGGAAGAAAAGAAGAGAAGAGTGAGAAAGAGGAGACATAAGTGGAAGTAGAGTACTGAGTAAGAAAGAGGGGAGATTAGGAGAAGCGGGGAATAAAAGAAGATTGAAGAGTGAAAGAGGGGAGATATGTGGGGGAAGAGGGGAAGAGAAGAAGAGCAAAAAGAAAAGTAAGAAAAAAGAGAAGAGAGAAAGGAAGATGTGGGAGGAGAAAAAGTGAAAAGAATTAGAGGAAGAGGGTAAGTGGGTTGGGAGAGGGGACTGCGTAGACTCAACAGAAAACGGGAACTTTTAATCTGTTAAATTGCATCTCCAGGAATTTCCTTTTGTACTTCCTGCTTTTTCTTCTTAATTTCTCTTGATTCGTTTCTTATTACCTTATTTATCTTATTTACTTATCTTCATAAATTCTTGAGGATTTACTTATTTGATACTTATAAATATAATTAATTTATCATTTATATTTATGACATTTGACCATCGACCTATTATGGTAACCTATCTATTGTTTATTAATAATTCATTTCACTATTATTTACCTGTTGTATTCATCCCCGAATTATTTTTTTCCCTGTTGTCTATCTACTGTATTTCTTACTGTATTTATTTCGCCTTGTATTGTTCTGTTGTATTTCAGTCTAAAATCACTTTACCTAATGATTCGTCCATTGTATCTATTTCATTTCATTTTCGCATTGTATTTTTGCTACTGGATTTCCTTCTAATTGTTATTCGCCCTTTGATGATTTTTTGTTCTATTCTGCGTCGTATTGTACTCCCTCTCTGCCTCCATTTCTCCCCCCTCCCACTCCCCCTCTCTCTTCCTCCCTCTCCCTCCCCCTCCCCCTCCCCCTCCTTCCCCCTTTCCCCTCTTCCTCTCCCTCTCTTTATCTCTCTTTCTCCCTTTATTTTACTTTCACTCTTCCTCTCCCCTTCCTCCTCCTCTCCCTCTCCCTCTCTTTATCTCTCTTTCTCCCTTTATTTTACTTTCACTCTCTCCCAATCCCCTCCCTCCCTCCCCTCTCCCTTATGTTCCTTCCCTATTTTACTTTCACTCTTCTCACCTCTATTCTATTCACCTCCTCCTCCCTTCCCCCTCTCCTCGAGAGCCACTGGGGGATAATGGCGAAGGAAAGAAAGAAAAGAAAAATGAACTGATTAAAGTTGTGGGCACATTGCTGCCGTGTAATATGCGCCCGAGATTTCGAAGGGGGAGTGGGGGAGGGAGGGAGTGATAAGGGGGAGTGTGGGGGAGGGAGGAGGATAAGGGAGTGGGGGGAGGGAGGGAGGAGTGGGGGGAGGGAGGGAGGATAAGGGGGGAGTGGGGGGGAGGGAGGGAGGATAAGGGGGGAGTGGGGGGGAGGATAAGGGGGGGACGGGGTTAGGCGAGAAGGGAGGGATGGGGATAAGGCGAGAAGGGGGGGGGGGTTAGGGGAGAAGGGAGGGTGGCGATGAAGGGGGATGGGATTGTGGGAGGAAGGATAAGAGGGGGCGAAGGGGGAATGGGGGTGGGGGAGTGGGGGATATGGAGGTTAGGGGAGAAGGGGAGGGGAAGATAAAGGGGGATGGGATTATGGGAGGGAAGGAGATAAGAAGGGGGGATGGGGGAGTGGGGGAGGATAAGGGGGGGATAGGGGGAGAAGGGGATAAGGATGAAGGGGGAGCGGGATAGTGGGAGGAAGGTAGGGGGAAGGTGGGGAAGGGGGTGGGGTGGGGGATAAGCGATATGGAAGGAGAGAGGGAGGGAAGAAGGGGAGGAGACGTAGCATGGGATGGGAGGGAAGGGGAGAGAGGGAGAGAGAAAGAGAGAGAGAGAGAGAGAGAGAGAGAGAGAGAGAGAGAGAGAGAGAGAGAGAGAGAGAGAGAGAGAGAGAGAGAGAGAGAGAGGCAGGGGGAGGGAGAGAGAGAGAGAGAGAAAGAGAGACAGAGAGAGAGAGAGAAAGAAGAGAAAGAGAGAGGCACACCCATTTCTGCAATCCCAAAACCACGGCATCTGTTTTAATTGAAAAAAAAAAAAAAATCATCACAATTAAAAAGAAAATTTCCATAATTCTCCCGTAAATAACGTTATATCGCATATCGTATTCAGTGCAACATACGAGGAACTGGCACACTGGACGCAATTCCCAAATATAACATGTACGGTTAAAAAAGAAATTGAGAAAACCCCTGGACCTTTTAGGGACCATAGACCTTTTTTTGTGCTGCGTGAAAATGAACGTCTGTTTTGTTTTATCATTATTGTTGATATCATCACTATTATATTTTCCTTTCTTCATCTCCTTGTTCCTTTTTTCTTCTTTTTTTGTCTTCCCTTTTCTTCCTCTTCTTCGATTTCTTCTTTCGTCTTCTCCTTCTACATCTTCATCGTTTTCTTCTTCTCTCTCTTCCTTCTTCTCTTCTTCTTTCTTCTTCTTTCTATCTTTCTTTCCCAAAACATCACCCTTCTAAAAATTATATACATATGTAAATGAAAACAATAATGATGATAAAAGAACCAGTAATATTAATGATAATAATGAGAGAGAGAGAGAGCGAATGAAAGAAAGACAAACATACAGATAACGCCAGAGATGGACAAAGGCTGTGAAACAGAGACAGAGAAAGAGAACGAGCGAAAGAGAGAAAGAAAAAAAAAAGACAAAAAGCACAAGACCAAGGACAGAAAAAGAGAGAGAAAGAGACGGAGAAAAAAAGAGCAAGACGACCAACGGAAAAACACAGAAAGAGAGAGAAAGAGAAGGAGAGAAAGAGACGGAGAGAAAGAGACGGAGGGAAAGAGACGGAGAGAAAGAGACAGAGGGAAAGAGACAGAGAGAAAGGAGACGAGAGGAGAAGAGACGGACGGAGAGAAAGAGACAGAGGGAAAGAGACGGAGGGAAAGAGCAAGATACTACGGAAAACACAAAAAGAGAGAGAAAGCGACGGAGAAGAGACGGAGAGAAAGAGACGAAGAGGCAGAGACGGAGAGGAAAGAGACGAGAGAAAGAGACGGAGAGAAGAGAAGGAGAGAAAGAGACGTGAGAGAAAGAGATGAGAAAAAGAAACAAAGAGAAAGAGACGGAGAGAAAGACGGAGAAAAAGAAACAGAGAGAGAGAGACGGGAGAGAAAGAGACGGAGAGAAAGAGACAGAGAGAAAGAGACAGAGAGAAAGAGACGGAGAGAAAGAGACGGGAGAGAAAGAGACGGAGAAAAAAGAGACGGAGAGAAAGAATAGAGAGAAAGAGACGAAGAGAAAGAGACGGAGAGAAAGAGACGGAGTGAAAGAGACGGGAGAGAAAGAGCAAGACGACACACGGATCATCGAGCACCCCCAACCGGGCATTGATACCGTCGCAGCAGCGGTCTATGCATAATGTGATTATGAAGAGTAATGATATGCAAAATTGACGTGGGCGAAGCTGTGCCGCGGGCTATAAAAATCTCAAGAAGTGCTGTCATTCAGATTTGCAGAAGTTTGGCGAATTTAAAAGCGCCATTTTTACCTGCACGGATGAATATATGGTAAGATAAGGGGAGGAAGGAGGGGGAGGAGGGAGGGTGCAGTGAGGGATGGGATTGCGGGGTTGGGGTGGGGGTGGGAGAGGAAGAGAGGGGGAGAGGGGAGGGAGGGATGGGGGAGACTTTCTATTCTGGACCCTCACCCCCCCTTTCCTAATCCTCCACTGCTCCTCTCTCTCTCTCTCTCTCTCTCTCTCTCTCTCTCTCTCTCTTCTCTCTCTCTCTCTCTCTCTCTCTCTCTCTCTCACTCTCTCCCCTCACCTTGCCATACACCCCCCTTCCCATACCCCCTTTGTTGCATATCAAGGAAAAAAGAAGAAAAAAATATGCTCTTTGCCTGTCGCTCCTTGGTGGCGTCGAATGGCAAAAAGTGCAGAGAGGGGAGAGGAGGAGGGGAGAGGGGGAGGGGGAGGGGAGAAGGGAGAGAAAGGGAGGGGGAGGTTAAAGGTTCAATGAAGGAGGATTGTATTAGTGTTATGGTTGTTGTTGTTGTTGTTGTTATTGTTATGTTATCGTCGACAATATCATATCGTTTTATGATTTTTTTACTATTATTATCATCATGCAACCATCATACCACCTTCATCACTACCATCATTCTCAATATTACAATCATGAGAGAGAGAGAGAGAGAGAGAGAGAGAGAGAAAGAAAGAGAGAGAGAGAGAAAGAGAGAGAGAAAGAGAAAAATAAAGAGATAAAAAAAAGTAAAAAATATATATTTATATATATATATATATATATATATATATATATATATATATATATATATATATATGTGATATATGAGAAAGAGAAATATATATATACATATACATATATGTATATGTATATGTGCCTCCCTCTCCTCTCTGTTCCTCTCTCTCTCCCTCTCTGTTCCTCTTCTCCCTGTTCCTCCTTCTTCTTCATCTCCTCCTCTCTCCTCACCCTTCCTCTGTCCCTCATACCCCCTCCCCTCCCCCTCACGTTTTATAAATGTCAGTACAAAAATACAACCTTCCCACATTTTCCTGTCCATAATACAGCCATTTATGCGAAAATTTTGCGAATTACACGTATTAGACACGAGATGCCAAGGAGAAAAATAGAAATATAAAACTCCGTTAAGAATGTAGTGCAGATATAAACAAACGCAACAAAAAGGCTGGATGCAGGTCATACAAGAAAAATAATAAAAGACGAGCAAAAAATAACATAAAACATAAATATCTGGGAGATCTAAAACAAAACCAAAAATAACAAAACGAGCAAAAACAAAAAGCAAAACAAAAATGACACTATAAACAAAACAAGGTAAAACAAATGCAGGTATGGGTAGGCGTGTGTGTGGGGAGTAAGAAGGAGGGAGAACCCGAGAGTTGTGAGCTTCTTATAGAAAAGGGGTGGGGCTTTATGAATGAAAAGTGGGCGGGGGCCAAGACGGTTTCCGCGTGTTGTTTATTTACGAATTTCGGAATAGTAGTAGTAGTAGTAGATTCGCAGAGGAAAGGACTTGAGAAATTAAGATTTTTTTTTATTTTCTTTCTTTCTTCGTTTAACCCTTGTTTGGCTTCCTCCTCCTTTCCCGAGTTGATCTAGTTGCTCTACTTCGTGACTGACTTGCAACTATCGGTGCAAATATAATGAAAAAGTCAACAGCACGTTACGAGAGAGAGAGAAAGTTCACGGTGTTAGGTGTCTAAAGAAGATAGACGTTTTTAAGACAGAATATTCACTCGTCAAGGTACGGTGTTTCTAGTAATGGAGTAATGGTACATGAAAATGCTGCATATTGATGTTTCTCCCTTAATCTATATCCATTCATTTCATTGTATCGCTCTCTCTCTCTCTCTCTTCTCGTTTCTTTCTCTTTCTGTTTTCGTTTTCTGTTTTCTCTTTTTCTTTCTTTCTTTCTTTCTTTTCTCTCTCTTCTCTCTTCTCTTCTCTTTCTGTATCTCTTTCTCTCTCCTCCCTCCTCTTTCCTTCCCCTCCTCCTTTTTCTCTTTTCCTTCCCTCTTTCCTCCTTCCATCTTCCCTTTACCTTCCCCTCTCTCTCTCCTTCCATCTCCTCTCTCTCCTCCCTCCCTCCTTCTCCCTCCTTCTCCTCCTTACCTATCCTCCTGACAAAATAATAATAACAAAATATAATTCCTCGGGAGTCACAGCCACCTAGTCTCTCAACGTATAAAGCTAAATTATGAAAAAGGGACACACTTTTCCCTGTTCTCGATCTATCTTCACGCCTAAGAAATTCAGGAGGGAAAAGGGAGGGGGAGAGGGAGGGGGAGAGGGATGAGGAGAGGGAGGGAGGCGAAGGAGAGGGGGAGGGAGGGACAGGAGGAGGAGGGGCGAGAGGGAGGGAGAGGGAAAGGAAGAGGAGAGATAAGGGGGAGGTGGTGGAAGAAGAGGAAGAGGAGCATAGAAAGTGGAGAAGGAGTAGGAAGAGTAAGAGAAGGTAAATGGGAGGGAGAAGAAGGAAGAGGAGAAGGAAGAGGAGGAAGATGAGAAAGTAAAGGAAAAGAAAGAAGAGGAGAAAGAGGAAGAGAAGGAGGACCGACAGACAGAGAATATACAGACAGACAGAGATAAAGGAACACCCACCTGCCCTAACCACCAACCCACTTAACAACACACACACACACACACACACACACACACACACACACACACACACACACACACACACACACACACACACACACACACAAAAAAATGCATCCCAGCACGGCGCTCGACGGACATCATACGTCATCAATCACCCGTGACGTCAAGATACATCATCGGAGCATTAAAACACTAGACACTTAACACACTGCTCCTCCGGTGGCCCTCGCCTTTCTAGTAATGTTGTGATAAACACGGGAGATAAGTGGATGGCGTTGAAGTATCACGCTGGGATACATGTTGCGGATGTGTGGGGTGAGGGGGGTTAGGAGGGGGTTTGGGTTGGAAGCGATTGGGGTTGGGTGTGTGGGGTGGGTGGGGTGGGGTTGGGTTTGGGTGGGTTATGTGGTGTGT
>BOPN01002975.1:122500-135000 GCA_017312705.2 Penaeus japonicus | reverse complement strand
GTGTGCAATGTTGCTCTGGTATCCCTGGGGCGAAATTCGAGCATCATGTTTTATAAAGATTCTAATAAACGTTTCATTAATTTTTTTTATCTTAAAAAAAAGAGCTCAGAGCCTATATATTTTTTTTAATTTTCATTATGAGATACCATTATTATAAAGTTTAGGAGTCATCTAAATATATATTGTTTGTGTGTTTTCCTTTTCTTTCTTTTTTATTCTCTCTTTCTTTATACCGCACCGTGGATGTTCAGCTTAATGATTAAGAAAACACTTTGAAATGCGAGACAAAAAAATGGGTTAGCGAATAATAATTGGCTTCTGACATCACGCTGTTAGCTAACCATGACTAGGTTTTATGGATGCAATTCTGCCATGTTCTTTTCTAAAGTCCTCATGAGTTTCTCTTGCTCTCTCACTTCCTCTCCCTCTCTCTCTCTCTCTCTTGAATGTCTGTCTCTATCGCTCTCTCTCTCTTTCTCTCTTTATTTCTCTTTCTCTTTCTCGTTCTCTCTCTTTTTCTTTATTTCTCTATTTCTTTCTCTTTCTCTCTCCCTCTTTCTCTTTCTTTCTTTCTCTCTTTCTTTCTCTTTCTCTCTGTCTTTCTTTCTCTCTCCCTCTCTCTCGCTGACACACACACACACACACAAACAAACCAACACATACACACAAACACAAACAAACACAAACACAAATAAACAAACAAAGAAACACCAACACACAAACAAACTCACACGAACATAAACAAACACCAACACACCAACACACAAACGCCATTAAGCAAGAGCACTTCCTCGCTGCACCTTTTCTTGCGCCGATCTCCAAGGAAGCGAAACATCTTGGACATCGCGAAGTTTTGATGGAGAACCGCTGTCCGGCGCTCAAGCTCAGGGTTCGAGTGTCAATGAGAGAGAGGCAGAGAGAACCAGTGAGTGCCAGAGAGAACCAGAGAGTGTCAGAGGGAACCAGAGAGTGTCAGAGTATGCGAGAGAGAACCAGAGAGTGCCAGGGAGTCTTAGAGAGAACCAGAGACTGTCAGAGTATGCGAGAGAGAGAGAGAGAGAGAGAGATTCAAGGAGTACCATGCCAGAATGTCAGGAACAGAGATAAAGGGTGTCAGATGTGCCAGGGAGTGCCAGAAAAAAAACAAAGTGTTGAGAGAATGTCAGAGTGTCAGAGAGAGAGAGCCAAAGGGTGTCAGAAATCCCGGAGGTGAAAGAGCCAGACAGCGCCTGAGAGAGTCGAGAAGTGTCAGAATGCCACAAAGGACCTCCCCCCCTATGTACCAGAAGGCGCAAGAGAGTGCCAAGGAGCCAGAGGGTGAGAGCAGGAGAGCCAGAGAGTACCGAGAGTACCAGAGAGACATTTGTCTATTGACGGTCGTTCGTTTGCCTCCCCTTCCCCCACTTCTTCTCCCCCTCCCCCTCCCCCTCCCCCTCCCCCTCTCCCTCCTCCTCCTCCTCCACCTCCACCTCCTCTTCCTCCTCCTCCTCGCTCGCCAGATGGGGACTTCTTGGAAGCAAAATTCGATTCTCTTTTCCCTCGGCAACGCTGAGACAAGATGAGGAAGCGCCGAGACTTTGGTCGGATTGAGATGGGAAAGCTTTTTTTTTTTTTTCTTCCTTTTTTTTGGGGGGGTGGTAGGGGGAGGGTAGGAGAAGGAGTGGGGGGATGGGATGGGGTTGGTGTGTTTATGTGACTGATTGATTTTCTGTTTGCAAGCAAAGCGAACGCACAGGGAACGCCCGAACAAAAGACTGTGCTTTGAGAAACGAGAACGCATCGGCGATATGCGAATGAGCAAACGTGCGGCGATTGTGTGAGCGTGCGGGTAGAGGGGGGATGGGCCGGGGGAGGGGAGGGGGCGAGACAAGATTGTAGGTATTACCGCCACAGATTCCTGACCCTGCCTCGGGCCGCCTAGCTTAACCCTTGACCTTAGCCCCACCTTTGCCATGAGTGTGTATGTCTGTGTGTTCGCGTTTGTGCGTGCATTTCCTTGGTTGGCTTGTGTGCTCTGTTTGTGTGTCAAGATTCACTTGTATTAACGCAGAGAGGACACATAGACGTAGACGTGTGTGTGTGTGTGTGTGTGTGTGTGTGTGTGTGTGTGTGCTTGCGTGTGTGTGTGTGTGTGTGATTGCGTGTGTGTGTGTGTGTGATTGCGTGTGTGTGTGTGGGGGGGGGGCACGCAAGTCGCTTTCCGTCCGCAGAACCCTTCCAGTCCGCACGGCGAGCAAATGCCTGTGATCTGCACTACGTGTAATCATTAAAATTGAATATTTTAATTGAGAGTAATTAAAATACATGGAATCCATTTACTGCGTTTTGCCCTTACATTTGAAGTATGAAACATATTCATATATGTATATTGGCACTTCCACTCATCCATCTATTCAAAATTGCGTTGTCATTCACACGCACTCACACACGCACACGCACACGCACGCAAACGCAAACACACACACACACACACACACACATAAACACACAGACAGAGAGAGACAGACACAGACACACGCACACGCATACACACACAGACACACGCACACGCATACACACACAGACACACACACACACACACACACACACACACACACACACACACACACACACACAGACTCATACACACACACACACACACACACACACACACACACACACACACACACACACACACACACACACACACACACACACACACACACACACACACACACACACACACACACACACACACAAACACACACACACACACACACACACACACACACACACACACACACACACAAACAAACACACACACACACACACACACACACACGCACACGCACACACACATACATGATTCATCTACTTATAAACTTGCACCATCATTATTCATACTTATTCATCAACTTCCACGTTGCTCGTCAACATTCCGCGACTAAGAAAAGACTCTCGTAGTTGAGTTCACATTGCTAAATGACTCAAATTGCAAATGAAATGCAAGACGGATGCTTTTTTACTTGCAACAGGCGACATTTAACTCCTAACGTTACTCTCTCGTCAAATATATTCATGCAACTTCAACTGCTTATGAATTGCAAACAAAAAAGAAAGAAAAAAAATTTAAGAAATTGCAGAACAAGGAATTAAGGAAATTATTTTTGTTTTTTTATTTGTTTCTTTGCTTAATGATGGTAGTGGTGATGGTGATGAAGAGGAGAAAAAATCAAGCAAAGAAAAACAAATACAATTCCCCAAAAGACAGAAAAGATCTATAACTAAACTAAAAGACAAAAAAAAGAAAAAAAAAAGAAAAAAAAAAAAAAAAAAAAAAAAAAAAAAAAACATAAGGATTAAAATAAATACACAAACAAACTCACCACCACCTTCGGGAAAAAAAAAACACTCGATCTAAACAGGTTTTCAAAATGATCTCAAGTAACACCTTGAGACCACAAGGATGAATACATTACGAGAACCTGAATGGAGATTCGCATGATTATGAATGAAAATCTGTGCATGATGATGGGGATGGGATGGGGAGGGATGGGGATGGGGATGGGAGGGAGGGGAGGGGGTTGATGGGAGGGGAGGGGAGGGGAGGTAGGGAGGGAGGGTGGATGGGAGGTAGGGAGAGAGGGAGGGGGTTGATGGGAGGGAGGGTGGATGGAAGGGAGGTAGGAAGGGGGGGAGGGGATGGATGGAGGGAGGGAGGGAGGGAGGGAGGTTGGATGGGAGGGAGAGGAAGGGAGGGAGGGATGAGAGGGGAGGGAGGGGGATGGGGAGGGATGGGAGGGAGGGAGGGTGGATGGAAGGGAGGTAGGAAGGGGGGGAGGGGGGAGGGGAGGGAGGCAGGGAGGGAGAGGAATAGGAGGCAGGGAGGGAGGGAGGGGGGATGGGGATAGAGAGGTAGGAGGGCTTTCGAAGGTGGTGTGTTAATGAGTGTTTTTGTATATGGGGGAGGGGGGAGGAGAAGGAGAGGGAGGGGTGTTTGTGGGTGGCCGTGTGTATGTTGGAGGGGGGGGTTATGTTTACGTGTTTCTGGTTTGTGGTTGTTTGTATGTGTGTTTGTTGTTGTTGTTGTTATTGTTATTATTGTTTTTGTGCGTTGCTGTTATGAATTTGCGTGAGTGTACATCATGTAGAACCGTGTACGTCCATTATGTATACATGTACGACAACTTATATAACCCGATATTCACAAACACACACACAAACTCGCCCATGCATTCGTACAAAAAAAAAAAAAAAAAAAATCATACAGTCTTTATCTTCATCTCTATCTCTATCTACAGTCTAGCACAGTCTTATCCAATCTAATACAGTCAGTCTTTCCTAAGTGGAATTGTGGTTTACTTTCTACTTGCTAAATATGGGAAAAAGGGGTCTTTTACGGACCGTGAAATCGCCTCGACACAGCCTTTTAAAATTCGGAGAGAAACCTAATTTAAGGGGGAAGGGAAGGTGGGAGAGGGAGTAGGGGATGAGGGGGAGGGGGTTAAGGGAGGGAGGGGAGGGAGAAGGAGAGAGAGGGAGGAGGAGGGGGATGGGGAAAGAGGAGGGTAGCGGGAGGGCAGAAGGAGGGTGGAGGAAGAGGAGGAGGGGGAAAGGGGAGAAGGAGGGGGGAGGGGGAAAGGGGAGGGGGAGGGGGATGGGGAGGGGGAGGAGGAGGAGGATGGGGAAAGGGGATGGGGAGGGGGAGAAGGAGGGGGAGGAGGAAGGGAAGGGGAGGAGGGGGAGAGGGAGAGGGAGAGCGGTACAGAAGGGGAAGGGGAAGGGGAAGGGAAGGGTGAAAAATAGGGTAAGCTGATGAGAGGGGGATTGGGAAGGTAGAGGAAGAGACAAGGAGAGGGAGGGGCGGAAGGAGGAGTATCGGCAGGGGAAGGGAGAAGGGAGAAGGCAGGGAGAAACAAGCACGCATACGAGAGTAAACAGGATGGGTGGGGGGGGGGGGGGAGAATCTACAATACCACAACACCAAAAAGGGATATACAACCACAATCAGGTCTACCTGCAACCACAATCTGATCTACCAACCACAATCGTATCTACCTACAACCACAATCGGATATAACCACAATCGTATCTATCTACAACCACAATCGTATCTACCAACTACCACAATCTGATCTACCAACCACAATCTTATATACTTACAACCACAATCATATCTACCTACAACCACAATCGGATATACCTGTAACCACAATCGTATCTGCCCACAACCACAATCGTATCTACCTACAACCACAATCGGATCTACCCACCTCAATCGGATATACCTACAACCACAATCTGATCTACCAACCACAATCGTATTTACCTACAACCACAATCGGATATAACCACAATCGTATCTATCTACAACCACAATCGTATCTACCAACTACCACAATCTGACCTACCAACCACAATCTTATATACTTACAACCACAATCATATCTACCTACAACCACAATCGGATATACCTGTAACCACAATCGTATCTGCCCACAACCACAATCGTATCTACCTACAACCACAATCGGATCTACCCACAACCTCAATCGGATATACCTACAACCACAATCTGATCTACGAACAATCACTATCGTATCTACCTATAACCACAATCGTATCTACCAACAACCACAATCTGATCTACCAACAACCACAAACGTATCTACCTACAACCACAAATCGTATCTACCAACAACCACAATTCGTATCTACCTACAACCACAATCGTATCTACCTACAACCACAATCGTATCTACCGACAACCACAATCTGATCTACCA
Source organism: Penaeus japonicus (assembly GCA_017312705.2). Lineage (NCBI taxonomy): Eukaryota > Metazoa > Arthropoda > Malacostraca > Decapoda > Penaeidae > Penaeus > Penaeus japonicus. Next base: position 129,235 of record BOPN01002975.1, on the reverse strand, counting down.
ATAACCACAATCGTCTCTATCTACAACCACAATCGTATCTACCGACAACCACAATCGTATCTATCTACAACTACAATCGTATCTACCCACAACCACAATCGGATCTACCTATAATCACAATCGGATCTACCAACAACCACAATCGGATCCACCCACAACCACAGTCGAGTCTACCTGCAACCACAATCAGATCCACCTACAACGACAATCGGATCCACCTACAACCACAATCAGATCCACCTACAACCACAATCGGATCCACCTGCAACCACAATCGTATCTACCAACCACAATCGGATCTACCAACAACCACAATCAACAACCAATAGTACTAACAATCCCCCACATCTCCAAAACTCGTACCTCTAACCACAATCGGACGTATCTCTGTAAAATGTTCTATTTGCGGTTATGTGTTGTATGGTAATTGTGAATTAAAGTTTAGAAATAATATGATTCATTCATTCCCATTGGCATTTTATATTCATATGTTTAGCAATTCATGCATAAGATAAACTCGTCCAGATGTTCATTCATTCATACATTCATAAAAGTCAATCATTCATGCATTCAGAAACCAATGACAAATACATTTATTCAGAGTGGAGAGGAGAGGAGATAAAAGAGGGGAGAGAAGAGAAGAGAAGAGAAGAGGAGAGAGGAGAAAAGAGAAGAGAGGGGAGAGGAGGGAGAGAAGTATAGAGGAGAGGAGAAGAGAGGAGAGGAGAGGAGAGAGGGGAGAGGAGAGGAGAGGAGAGGAGAGGAAAGAGGAGAGGAGAGAAGAGAAGAGGAGAAGAGAGGAGAGTAGAGGAGAGAAGAGAGTGGAGAGGAGAGAAGAGGAGAGAAGAGGAGAGAAGAGAGGAGAGAAGAGGAGAGAAGAGAGGGGAGGGGAGAGAAGAGAGGAGAGAGAAGAGATGAAAGAGAGAAGAGGAGAGAAGAGAGGGGATAAGGGGAGAAGAGAGGAGAGGAGAGGAGAGGAGAGGAGAGGAGAGGAGAGGAGAGGAGAGGAGAGAAGAGAGGGGAGAGGAGAGAAGAGAGGGAATAAGAGAGGGGAGAGGAGAAAGGAGGGGAGAGAAGAGGATAGAAAAGAGGAGAGAAAAGAGCAGAGAGAAGAAGAGAGGAGAGAAGAGGATAGAAAAGAGGAGAGAAAAGAGCAGAGAGAAGAAGAGAGGAGAGAAGAGAAAAGGAGTGGAGAGTCAGAAGAGGAGAGGAGAGGAGAGACAGAAGAGAAGAGGATAATAGGAAAAGAAAAAAAAAGTCACTATCATAATCATTATTTTCAACATCATTATCATCATTTCTAAATTATCATCATTAGCTGTCATTATCATCATTAGTTATCATTATCATCATTACCAATATCATCTTTATCATTATCATTACCGCTATTTCTATTAGCATTATCATTACAGTTATCATCATTATTATCTTTCTCATCATAAATTTATATTCTTATTAATATCTTTGTCATCATCATTATCATTGTTATCCTCACTGACATTATTATCACTAGGCACAATAAGCCACTGGAACTAGCCTCGCTCTTCAAGGAGTCTCCTCTCTCTCTCTCTCTCTCACTCTCACTCTCTCACTCTCCCTTTCCTTTTTCTCTTTCTTCTTCTTTTCTTCTTATTATTATTATCATTTTTCTCCTTCTCTTTTCCTTCTCCTTTTCCTCTCCCTCTCCCTCTCCCATTTACGCGACAAAACCTTTATATATTTTTTAAGTTTGTATGTGTTTATATCTATATGTTTGTGTATTTATATTTGTATGTTTGCAAATTCATATTTGCATGTATGCATGTGTTTATATATTAATGTCTGTGTGTGTTTATGTATGTATGTTTCCATGTGTTTATATCTTAATGTCTGTGTGTTTATGTTTGTATGTTTTCATGTGTTTATATATTAATGTCTGTGTGTGTTTATATACTAATGTCTGTGTCTGTTTATATATTAATGTCTGTGTGTGTTTATGTTTGTATGTTTCCATGTGTTTATATCTTAATGTCTGTGTGTTTATGTATGTATGTTTCCATGTGTTTATATCTTAATGTCTGTGTGTTTATGTTTGTATGTTTCCATGTGTTTATATCTTAATGTCTGTGTTTGTTTATGTTTGTATGTTTTCATGTGTTTATATCTTTATGTTTGTGTGTGTTTATACGTAAAAGAGTGACGTACGGCCGAGTATACCACATTTAGCACGGAGTATGATGAACTATGTCTGGAGGAAGGTAAATATAACCGCTTTTGGCACCGCCCCCACGCCCACCGCCCTTACAGAAACCACGTGCATGGGACGCCTAATACCCCCCCCCCCCACCCTCCCCTACTTATAATCTATGACAAAATTAGTGAAGCAGACACGGTGAAAACGCCAGCCTTCTCTCCTTCTCTTCCTTATTCTCGTTCTTCTCCTCCTTTTTCTTCTTCTTCTCCTTCTTTTCCTTCTTCTTCTTCTCCTCCTCCTTCTTCTTCTTCTTCTTCTCCTCCTTCTTCCTCCTCCTCGTCTCTTTATTATCTCTCTAGCTTTCCTCTTCTCACTTCCCAGCTTTGCATGTTAAAAAGCACCGCACCGAGAAAGAGAGAAAGAGAGAGAGAGAGAGAGAGAGAGAGAGAGAGAGAGAGAGAGAGAGAGAGAGAGAGAGAGAGAGAGAGAGAAAGAGAGAGAGAGAGAGAGAGAGAAAGAAAGAAAGAGAAACAGAGAGTGAGAGAGAGGGAGGAGAAAAACAAGAACAAGCAGATAAAAGAAGAGAAGAGAGATAGAAAAGAGAAATCGAAAGAAGATGAGAAGATAACGGGAATAACAAGGCCCCGGTGCTGCCATCTAGGAGTGGCAGGTCAAACTACCATATTTGGACGAGGGGTCATCGACTGGTGACCTGACCTGCAATTCTTTCTTTCTTTCTTTTTTTTTTCTTTTTTTTAATCCCATAGCCAAATCTTTGAATTTAAATATCTTATACAGAAAAAAATTGTAATCACAAATAATTGAATAATTATATCAACTTCATTTTTTTTTTAATCCCATGGAAATTGCACTATACGATTGCAATATGCAGTTGATTTCAAAGTGCTGCAACACTTTCACTCGTAGGCGAGGTATTACACAACTGTATCTCGGCTTCCGATTTACCTATTAGTTAAAAAAAAAATATCTATTTTATCCGATGCTTCATTGCGTAAGCCGGTGTGTCAATCTAACACTGCATTGTTTTTTTTCCAGATCTTAATTCAATAATACTCTTAATAAAACTACTAAGTCAAGTCAATACATATATTTTCTCTCTTTTACTTTCGCTCTTTCTCTCTCCCCCCTCCCCTCCCCCCCCATTCCATTATCAGTGCCACCTCCCTGTTTTATTTTTATTTTTTTCAACAAAAAATACGAATTCATAGCCATTCAATCAATAGATAAATTAATAAATTAATAAACAAATAAATGAAAGCATAAGCCAAACACAAACAAAATCTAAAATTATCACTTCCTAATAATACTAGTAATAGTAGTAATAATAATGATGATAATAATAATGATGATGATAATAATAATAAAAATAATAATAACAAAAATAAGAATGATGATAATAATGATAAAAAATAATGATAATGATAATAACAATAATGATGATGCTAATAATAATAATAATAATAATAATAACAATAATGATAATAATAAGTTATGATAATAATAATAATGATAATAATAATAAAGATAATAATAATAATGATAGTAATAATAATAACAACAATTATGATAATAATGATAATGATAATAATAATAATAATGATACTACTAATAACAATAATGAGAAAAAATAAAAACAATAACAATCAAAATAATAATAACAATAATAACAATAAAGAACAATAATCATTGATAAACTGATGAATTGATTACAAAGAAAGACCCCGCCTCCTTTTAGAAAACATCTACTTAATAAGGTCTACTCAGGTAGATTTTCGATAAACTCTAAGGACTTTAAAACCCATACCGTGCGTGAAAGCTTTTTGTTTTCTCGAGGAGTTGTGGCAGGGGAACCGAAGGGGGAGGGGGGGGGGGGATGGAAGGAGGGGAAGAGGGAGGGAGGGAGGAAAAGAGGGACAATAGACAGGAAAGGATGGAAGGACAGTGAGAGGGAAGAGGGAGTGAGGGACTGGGGGATGGAGGGAGGGAGGGAGGAGGAAAGAGAGAGAAAGAGAACAAGAGAGAGAGAGAGAGAGAGAGAGAGAGAGAGAGAGAGAGAGAGAGAGAGAGAGAGAGAGAGAGAGAGAGAGAGAGAGAGAGAAAGAGCAAGAATAAAAAAGAATGAGCATGACTAAATCAGTATCTAGATGCCATTCCCTACACACAAGCGTGTTGATGATGTCCGTGGGTCTAACTTCCTCCGAGCTGCTCCTAGACCCCCCCCCAGAAAGCATCTAGAACCCCCCCACCCCCCCGGTATTTCTGAGACGCGAAGGCAGGCTTCTCCCCCCCCCCCTATCCCCCACCCCCCTTTCCTCGTGAGCCCATCAGATTGGGCCGCTCAGGTGTGCAAGAGACCTCTCACTTACAGAGTCATGCGGTCTGCCGATCTCTCTCTATCTCTCTCTCTCGTTTAAGCTCTCTCCCTCTCCCTCTTCCTCTCCCTCTCCCTCTCCCTCTCTTTCTCTTTCTTTTTTTTCTTTTTTCTCTTTCTTTTTTTTTCTGTCTCTCTCATGCCTACAATCACACACACACACACACACACACACACACACACACACACACACACACACACACACACACACACACACACACACACACACACACACACGCACGCACGAACGCATGTGCTTTGGTGTCAGCGCTATCTTTGCGTGTGATGGCTAAGCGTGTGTTGGAACCTCAGGTGGGAGGGGGGAGTTAAGGTAGGGGGAGGGGGGGAGTTAAGGTAGGGGGAGGGGGGAGTTAAGGTAGGGAGAGAAAAGGTAGGGAGAGAGAGAGAGAGAGGGAGAGAGAGAGAGAGAGAGAGAGAGAGAGAGAGAGAGAGAGGGAGAGGGAGAGGGAGAGGAGAGGGAGAGGGAGAGGGAGAGGGAGAGAGCTTAAACGAGAGAGAGAGAGAGAGAGAGTGAAAGACACCTGGTTTTGACAGCTGGTCTGAACTGAACTGAAGGAGAAGGTTGTGTTGTTTGCGTGAGGGACGAAGGTGGGGGGGGGGGTGGATATGGAGGTTGAGAGATTGGAGTGAAAAAGAGAGAAAGAGACGGAAGGAATGGCAGAAAGAAAATGAAAACCTGAAAGTGAAAGCAGGAAATAGAGGGAAAGGGGAAGAGAGAGAGGGAGAGGCGGAGGGACGCAGGGAAGGAGGGAGGGAAGAGTAGACAGGGAGACAGAAAGACAGACAGACAGACGCAGAAAGAGAGAGAGAAAGAAAGGGAGAGGGAGGGAAAGAAGAAAGAAAGGAAGTAAAGAGGGAGGGAATGAAGGAGGGGGAATGGAGAGTAAGGAGGGAAAGATGAAAGGAGGGAAGGAGAGAGAGAGAGAGAGAGAGAGAGAAAGAAAGAAAGAGAGAAAGAGAGAAAGAAAGAGAGAGAGAGAGAAAGAAAGAGAGAGAGAAAGAAAGAATGAGAGAGAAAGAGCAAACAAAACGCAAACAAAAAACCGACCGAGCGAGGGAGACAAACAGACAGGGAGAAACAGACAGACACCCAGACAGACAAACAGACAGCCAAATAATCACAAAACCTTTTTCCCAAGTTCACATTCTCATTTGCATAAGGCAAAGTTGCATGACGATCCCAGGTATTTATCTTAGGAGAAAAGGCACCTAACTTTCAAGACGAAGTTGAAATTTCTCGAGAAAGCAACTTTCTTTCCCGAAGTTACCGCTCTCAGATGTCAGGTTGCGTTGATCCTGCTGTGTCTATGGAGTGTGCAACATGTGTGCACGGACATGCATATGAACACGTACATGTGCAAGTGCATATAAACGCACATTGTTAATGCCATACAAAATTATAAAACGTTATATATCATACAACATACAGTATTGTTTTATTGTTTGTATTTATGCTTATATTTTTTATTAATTTCCTCCACCCCTTCCCCTCCCTCCTTTCTCTTCCCTTCATCTTTCCTCCTCCCTCTAACCTTCAATTTACCTTTTTCCCCTCCCCTCCTTCCTCTCTCTTCCCTCCGACTCTTCTCCACCCCCTCCATCTCTCCTCCTCTCCCTCCCTCCATCTTTTCTCCTCCCCCCTTCATCTCTCCTCCTCCCCCTCTCCTCCATCTCTCTTCCCTCCATTTCTCCTTACCCCCTCCCCTCCTTCACTACTCCTCCCGCTCTCCTCCAACCCCTCCCCTCTCTTCCTCCTCCTCCCCCTCCCTTTTCTCCCACCTTCCCCCCTCCTCCTCTCCCTCCTCCCTCTTCTCCCACCTTCCCCCCTCCATCCATCCCTCTCCCTCCCCTCCATCCCTCCTGCTCCCCCTCCCCCCTTCACCCCTCTTCTCCCACCATCCCTCCATCCTTCCTCCCCCTCCTCCCTCTTCTCCCACCTCCTCCCGCTCCCTTCCTCCTTCCGTGGATGGCACTGCCGACAAGGAGTGCCGCATCCGTATGGAAGTGACACCGAGAGCCAAAGCGCTTAGCATTTACGTCTCCAGAAAGAGAGGAGCCGATAATCATGCGAGAGGAGGAAGAGGAAGAGGAAGAAGATAAGGAGGAAGAGGAAGAGAAAGAAGATGAGGAGGAAAGGACGAGGAGGAAG